>CM038678.1:656383116-656655385 GCA_021605205.1 Aegilops longissima | reverse complement strand
GGCGGCGGCGATGGGGATCTCCGGCGGTGGCGGGTCGGCGAGTCGGTGCGGCAACAGGCGACAAGAGCTCGGGGCTTAGCTTGTTCGGCGAAGTCGGCAATGACGACCAGACAAGGTCTCCTGGCGCAGGAGCCGGCGGTAGCTCTGATTCTGACGGAGGCGGCGGCAGTGGCGTCGGCCATGGCGAGGAGGCGAGAGAGAGGCGGGGAGAATGGGGTGTCACAGGGGTCAGGCGGCAGCGGAGAGTCGTCGAGGCGTGAAGCGGCGAAGGGGTGAAGCGGTGGCGGCCAGCTGCGTGGCGCGCCCTGCGCTCGCCGGCGACACCGAGCTACTGCTGGCCGAGCCAAGCAGCTGTTGGCGGCTTGGCTCTTTGGCTGGGCAGCAGTGGGCGAACGCAGGCGACAGTAAGCTTTTCCTTTTTAGTCTTTTCTAATTTACGTAACTTTGTGGGGTTTTAAAAATACCAAAACTATTTTAAAATTACCAAAATGCTCCTGGTCACTTGTTGGAATATTCCCAACATGAAACATTTCAGTTTGACAATTTTTGAACATTTAAAATATTTTATATAATTAAAAATGCTCAAGTTCAAAACTTGTGAATTAATCCTAGGAACTTTGGATGACCTAGAAAATGATCCACCTCCTTTGACATGGGTTCTGAACCAAAGCAAAGAGGATGAACATTTTGAAGGGCATTTCGGATTCATTGAAATAATTTTTAGTAAACCCTAGTTGTTTTAAAGGGGGTGTTACAGGGTTTCTGCCTTCCCATTTCAAATTCAAATGAAATTTAAACATGATGCACACCTAATGCATGGTCTATACGGGATGTGACAACTCACCCCCACTCAAAAGAATCTCGTCCGAGATTTAGGATCTGTTCGAAAAAGGTGGGATACTCAAGTCGAAGGCGATCCTCCCTTTCCCAAGTTGCTTCTTGCTCGGAATGGTTTGACCATTGAACCTTTAGAAACTTGATATTCCGGCGTCGAGTGGTATGCTCGGCTTGATCGAGATCTGAGCGGGATATTCTCGATAGGTGAGGTTATCTTGGAGATCAAGCGTTTAGTGGTCTACTCCACGGATAGGATCCGAGAAACAGCGCTGAGTTGGGAAGCGTGGAAGACATCATGGACTCTGGAAAGATGCGGAGGTAGTTCAATTGGTAGGCAACTTCCCTCGTTTGGCAAGAATGCGAAAGGGTCCAATGTAACGAGCCAACTTGCCTTTGATACGAATCGATGGGTTCCCTTTAAAGGAGTAACCCGAAGGTAAGCCTTCTCGCCAATTTCATAAGTCATAGGCTTATGCTTGCGGTCATATTGGCTCTTTTGACGAGATTGGGCTGTTTTCAATTTCTCACGAACAATGCGAACCTGCTCTTCTGCTTCCCGAATCATGTCCGGGCCAAAGAGTTGTCTCTCCCCGGTTTCTGACCAGTTAAGAGGCGTTCGACATTTCCGTCCATAAAGAACTTTGAAAGGGGCTTTGCCCAAGCTGGCTTGATAACTATTGTTATAAGCGAACTCGGCGAATGGAAGGCATTTTTCCCAATTCATGCGAAAGAGATGTGAAGCTTCGAAGCATATCCTCTAGGATTTGATTGACTCGTTCTACTTGACCACTTGATTGGGGATGAAAAGCGGTGCTAAAGGAGAGCGAGTTCCCATAGCGTTTGGAAACTTTCCCAAAATCGAGAGGTGAAGAGACTTCCACGGTCTGAGTTAATCTCTAATGGAACACCATGAAGAGACACTATTAGAGATGTACAATTCAGCTAGCTGGCTAGCGGTTATACTCTCCGAGCGGGTAGGAAGTGGGCTACTTTGGAAGGCGATCAACGACAACGAAGATAGCATTATTCCCTCTCTTGGTCTGGGAAACCGGTAATGAAATCCATACCGATTTTATCCCATTTCCATTCAGGAATTTCCAAAGGTTGAAGGGTACCAGCAGGCCGTTGATGCTCTGCTTTAACTTCGACTGACAGGCGTCGCGATTAGCAATGTATTGAGCGATTTCTCTCTTCATCCTAGTCCACCAAAACCTCTGGCGTAGATCTTGATACATTTAGTACTACCGGGATGAATGGTGAGAGGAGAGTCATGAGCTTCCTTAAGGATCAATTGCCGTAGCTGTTGTTTCTTAGGAACCACTAAGCGGTTTCAAAGAAGACAAAACCTCGTTCATCTATGGAGAAACATTTAGCAGCTCCGCTAGCAATGTTCTCCTTGATCCGAGATATCCCTCTATCATCTTCTTTGAGCAGCTATGATTCGATCCGTGAGATCAGGTTTACGCCACCGGGGTGGAAAGGAATCCTCGAGGAACAATGTGAAGATTAAGCTACGGAATTCCTCGTGGAGAATTGGTTGACTTTGTTGTAACATCAGATTGTTACAATAAGATTTGCGACTTAGTCGTCAGCCATGACATTAGCTTTGCACAGGGTGTAGGATATTCCTAAGTGAAATCTGTAATCAACTCGACCAACGTCTTTGCACGAGATTCAAATCCGGTTGGGTGAAGATATATTTCAGACTTTGGTGATCGGTGTAGATTTACATAGCGATTACCCGAGAAGGTAATGTCGCCAGGTTTTGAGTGCATGAACCCTGCTGCAAGCTCTAGATCGTGTGTGGGATAGTTATCCTCATGTGGGCCTTAGCTATCGAGATCGTGAGGCAATCACATGACGATCTTGCATGAGTATGCAACCTAGTCCTTGTCGCGAGGCGTCGTAATAGATAATAAAGTCCTTAGAAATCTGGTGGAACAAATGCGGGAGCGGATGTCGAGCGTCTTTTCAGTTCTGAAAGCTGATCTCGCCTTTGTGGCGTCCATTCGAACTTCTTATCTTTCTTGAGGAGTTCGGTTAGAGGTTTAGCAACTTTAGAAATTCTCGTGAAGCGGCGGCAATAGCTCGCTAAAGCGAGAAACTCGAACTTGCTTGACCGATTCAGGTGGAGTCCAATCAGGGCGGCTTGAACTCGCTTCGGGATTGACAGCAATACCCTTACGGAGATTACATGTCCTAGATAGGTCACTTACGGTAACCAGAATTCACACTTAGAGAATTTGGCATAAAGGCGGTGCTCTCGAAGTTTCATCAATACTAGCCTTAGATGTTGGCATGTTCTTCCTCATTCTTGGAGTAGATGAGTATATCATCGAGGTATACCACGAAGAATTTATCCAAATACTCCATGAAGATTGAGTTCATTAACCGAGAGAAGGTGGCTGGAGCATTGGTTAATCCGAAGGACATGACGGTGTACTCGTATTGGCCATAACGAGTGACAAAGGCCGTTTAGGAATGTCCCGTTCTTGATTTTGATTTGATGGTAGCCCAACCTCAAATCCATCTTGGAAAAAGGCGAGGATCCAGCGAGCTGATCATACGGTCGTTGATCTGGGAGGCGGATACTTGTTCTTGATAGTGACCAAATTGACGGTCGGTAATCTACAACCATCCGATCCGTACCATCCTTCTTCTTGACGAAGAGGGCGGGCAAGCCCATGGAGATGAACTAGGACGGATGAAACCCTTTTGCAAGGACTCATCGAGTTGTTTCTTAAGTTCAGCTAGTTCTAGGGGTGCCATCTTATAAGGTCTTCTAGAGATTGGGGCGGTTAGGGAATAAGATCTATCACGAACTCGACATCCTGTCGGGTGGAACACTGGCAGTTCTTCCGAAAGACATCCGGAAATCACGGACTACGGAATATCTTGAGGTGCGGAAGAGGTTGGCATTTAAGGAGTAAAGCTGGCGCTTAGACACTCGGGTTAAAACATTCTTTGTTTTGCCGAAGGATGGGTAAGTTGAACAGTTCTAGTAGAGCAATCAATCTTAGCGTAATGGGCTGACATCCAGTCCATACCCAAGATGATGTTTATGTCCGAGGACTTGAGAGCTATTAGAGATGCAAGAAAGACTAATCTGTCGACAAAATTTCATTCCATGACTTATTCTAGAGGTTTGCCATCTAGAACCAGGAGTTTAATTTCCATGGAGGTAGGCATGTCACAGAATGTGGTGTTGTGCAATCGAGCATAGCTCTCGAAATAAATGAATGAGATGCTCGATATCAAAAAGAACGATTGCGGATGGCAATTAACAAGAAAGCGTCCGAGGGCGGCGTTGGGATCCTCATAGGTTTCTTCAGAGAGACATAGTTGACATGGCCACGGCGGTGGCAAGCTGGCTTAACATAGGGCACCTTTCTGCTGGCTTGCGCGCCAGCAGACTTTCGGCTTGATTGGGGTTGTTGCAGGGACACTCTCGGATATAGTGGCCCGTCTCTCACACTTGAAGCAAGTGATCACATTTGGGCGTGGAGCAGCACTAGCAGTTGGACCTCCATAAGTCTTGGGTGGAAAATCGGCTGGTTGGGGCGGCGCCTCGAAGGATGGCCTCGGGGTGAACCAGGTGGTAGAGCGTGTTGGAACCCAAACCCGCGCTCGGGATCGAGCGGATGGCGATCGAGTCACGGATGTGCTTGCGTGAAGCCTCAAAATCAGTCTGCTTGGTTTGGTGATAGCCTTATTGACTAACCGGGAAGAGGTACATTCATGCAGACGGAGATCTCGGCGTAGCTCGAGGGCTAAGTCCTTGCGGAACCTTGCACTCGCTTCTTAGCATCGGTAGAAACTTCTTGGGAGCATAACGTGCTAACCTCCCAAATTCACGGGTGTAGGCATCCTTTGTCGACCTACCTTGGGTGAAGCTGCAGAATTCCTCACGTTTGCGGTCCATAAGACCTTACGGAATATGGTGCTCACGGAGGCGGCACTGAATTCATCCCAAGTTGTAACTTGTCCAACGGACGCATAGCCTCATAATTTTCCCACGAGAGACTAGCAGGGCCTTCCGGATGATAGGCGGCAAAGGTAACCTTGTCAGCCTCAGCCACGTTGGCGGAGCGCAGCTTGTGGTGGATCTTTGCGGAGCCAATCATCTGCGTCGAGAGGCTCGCGGAACATTTAATTTTGGAGGATATAGCTTGCGAAATCATTGAGTGAAACCACATCGTTTCTTGGCTGGCGTCTGTGTTTTGTTCAATCCGCTCCAATAAGCGGTTGGTTTAGCGCTTATTGCATTCTCGCTTCGGCATCACCTCGGCCAAAGATGGCGGTTGCGGCAGATTCACATCTCTGGCTGTACTGGCTTCTCCCTGCTCTGGAGCAGCAGGAGTGTTTGAGTGTTGACCATCCTGGGAGACAAGCAAAGGTTTAAACCAGGATGGCAGAATTTAACAAGGAAGTGCGGAAGGTAATGGACAGCATGGAATGCAAAGATGTTCATCCGTATGACATGGTAATATAAAACTGCCATATATATATATACCAGCGGTCATACACACCATTCATAGTTTAGTACAAGCTGACGGAGTACAACTATAAGGAAAGGCGTTACATCTCATCGGAAGCATTCCAACTCCTATACATTATTTTCTACACTTCGGAATGATACACACTAAGTCGTATTCCACGAGTCACGCAGGGGCGGTGGAAACACAACCATTACCATACTAGGAATACTACTACTATCTCGAGGCAGCTCCATAGTAGTCCTCAGAAGTCACCACCCATACAGGAAGTGGAACATGATCGTCAGAAGCAGACAATCTGTGGGGCACTGTGGACCATAAGGACTCGGATGTGGCCGTGGACCAACAAGCAGTGGCAGGCAGGGCCCACGAGGAGGTGATGCCTCCAACCTCACGCCACTCCATAAAGTCTGGCAGACTCGCCCTTACAGGTACAAGTCTCTCATGTCCATATATCCGGCTTGCACGGCGGTGCAAACCTAGTCGAGTAGCCCGGTGGTGAGCGGGCATTAAAAGCTCCATCGCAAGGCCGGTTCTCACGGTCCTTGTCCTCCAACAACTCAGTAGTAGTGCGAAGGTGAGTCCTCATGGGATGCATCGCTGTACAAACCACGAAGGTAGCCATGCGCCCGGGGAGGATCTTGGCATATAGCGGAAATCGGTGTTGCTCGACCAAAGCAGTTACAGCTCGAATAATAGTCATCATGGAATAGGCTGCATCTTGCAGACATTCCAATAGTGATTCGAGCCCATAAAACGATGAAGTGGCTCGATAGCTCCGGGATAGGATGGATAAATCCGGACCGTGCATAGATATTGGCTTTGATTGAAATCCTAAACTGCTCCTCGGCGGTATATTCAGGATACCATCGATAACCAGACTCAATCATCACCCTAACCAACATGGCCGTGTGACCGCACACATCAATGCAGCGGGTCGGCGAACCACTTGGTTACGGGGCGGTGGCCATCTGAAAGCACAGCCACAATGCAAAGGCATTAGAATTTCTAGGGAAAATCGGGCAGCATAACATCGTAAATGCTCAAAATCAGATTTGAGACATTCAAAATCAGATTTGCAAAACCACTCAACAACATCATATCAAGGTTCGGTTCAAATGATAGCATACTAAAATTTAGTAGCTTTGAGCGAGGATGTAACCAACAATCCTATAAGTTACTACGGATTAGTAACACGTGAACTGATAGAGAGAAGAGAGCCTAGTCCTATACCCACGTTGAATGAGAAGAGGATGACTCGGATCGAGAGGGCATAAGGTAAAAAGTAAAAAGAGCCTTCGTTCCTCCACAATCAATTCCCTACATATAACTAAAGCATTTCTAGACTCAACTTGACCAGTTTGGCTTAGCGGACCTACAGGCAGCCCTGCTCGATGCCAGCGCTGTCGGGACCCGATTCAAGTCACATCGACCTAGCTGGTAACACCTCATATCACTTTGCGGCCTCACGCACGGTATTCCCACGGTGTCGCCTTACCATGGCCGGGACCGTTTGCGTCTTTTGGCTCACGTATATGATAGTGTCGCTAGCATCCACATGACAAAGAACCGGGCCGACATGGCTAGTCGTGAACCCAAGCGGCACTAACCTATGGGGACAGGCATACATGAATCACTTGAGCATGTCGGTCATCAGCGTATGAACTCGGGCTGTAGCTTTGGGCTATGAGGACTCCGGTATCCGGGCTGTAGCGAGCTAGGCAGGACTCGAGTATCACCGCGTGACATTTCCCGAAGGAACAGACATAAGAGCGAAATGAAACACATGCCGGCCGAGTCAAGTGTCCAAGAAGTAGTCTTTGGGCTAGCGAGGACTCGGTGAACCGGGCTGTAGCGGACTACTATCGCTCGAAGCACGAGACTACATTTCCCCATATGAGAGGCTGCCAAGGATAAACAACTAGTTTGTCGGATCCCACTCATACCAAGCATTTCAATCATACCGCAATATGCCCGATATGAGTAAATACAACAAGGCATCACAACAAAACTCTACAACTCAAGTACTTTATTTAAGAGGCTCAGGAGCCATACATACTATAGTCATACAGGTGGGGTCACATGACCCAACACTCAAATCATACAATCATACAAGCACATGCGGAAGCAAAGTAGTCTGAGTACAGGACTCTAGAAAGAAAGAAAGCTTGTTGGAGCCTTTCTATCTACAATGGCCCTTCACAAGTCTTAGATCGCCACACAGGTGGCTAGCTTACTAAATCGAAGTCAACATCTACATAGAATCCGTCGGAGGGGGTAGTATAGTCCTCTGAAAAATATTGATTAAGCAAACATGAGTACAAAAGTACTCAACAAGTCTTACCACAGAATCCTATCATACATGCACATTCTCAAGGAAGGAAGTGGAGTTATTTGCAGCAAGCCAGCTTTGACTCTTGGCTAAGCTATCCTACGTGACACACTTTGTAAAGCATTTTGTCATACAGAGTCCACTAATCACCATCACAATACTCCACCGTGGATCCTCTCTCGTCATCCCGAGAGGGCCATCCACGATACTCACACTTATCTTGAGGCTTTTAGTAGTATCCATTTACTTGTCTATGAACTGATATAGGTAACCCGAAGTCCTTCTCCGTGGACACGGCTATTGAATAGATCATATTTAACCTGCGAGGGTGTACTTCTTCACACGCTCTCACCACTTATAAATCGTTTACGACATGTACTCAACAACCTTCAGCGGAAGCCCAGCGTGGGTGTCGGCCTCAGCCTACCCAAACACTCAAGTCCCTAGTCGAGGTTTATCGCCTATTAGGGTTCCATCCATGAGGAGTCCGCCGAGGTTTCCCATACAGCCCGAGCGATGTGTGCGGGGTTCCCGAGATACCAAGCGGGCACTTTCGGTACACCAGACCCACAGTGCCTACCGCAACACAACCCACCCCTAAGGTCAGCGTTGCGTCGGCCCTGACATGCTACAAACACGAAACTACTTGCAACTCCGGACTATGAGCAGGGGTGGTTAAGAAGCCGAGAGGGTCAATTAAGGATCCCAATGTGTGGTAGTAGCTGTTTCATGGATCACAAACACAGATCTCAGTTCTTAAGTTCGGCTTCAATGAAACAACCCACCATGTACTCCTACATGGCCTCTCATCGATACCTTTACCAAATCGTGTTCAACACTTTCACTCTCGAACCAACACAACCTTTCACTCCAGTTCATCATCCCGATGAGCGGACTGACACAACTCTAAGCATAGCAAGCATAGCATGGTAGGAATCACAAACATGGCTCAATCAACTCCTACACATACTAGTGGGTTTCATCTGAATTCTTGTGGCAATGACAGTCATGCAAAGGAAGTGGGTTCAACTACCGCAGCACACAACAGTTGAATCGCGTTGTCTTAATGCGATGCGAGAGCGAAGCGAGAACATGGGTTTGTATCGGAATGATCAATGAATTGCTTGCACGATGGGCTGGGTGAGAACGCCCTTGGATGGGTAGTCGAGGTTATCTTGAGGCAGAACCTATCATGAAAGCACACGAAATAAACACACAAGACAATATGCAACAATATGATGCATGCTATGACATGGCAATATGGATGTGTGTTGGTCTAATGCAAGTTGAAGAACAGGAGATGAACTCATTTGAATCAAGGATTCAAATGATAGCTCATTGAGTTAGTCCTAATGGTGCAATATCTTATTCTGGTTATTCAGCATAGTTAACTTGTTTTAACATGCATGAAACCTGTACCAATGGATAGAGTGTATTTTTCTGATAATTTTTCATATATAAATCTTTGCATTTGGAGTTATAGATAAAAGTTATAAGCATTTGAAATTTGAATTATATTCGGAATTTATTATATAAAATAAATCCAGAATTTGAATTAATCGTCGGCATGAGGTCAAGCATGGCGTCGAGGGTCAGCAGGGTCGTCCAGGTCAAGCTGACCAGTGGGACCCGCATGTCGAGGTTAGTTTAACTAATTAACTTAATTAGAACTAATCCTAATTAGTTAACCGGAGGGGGCCCACTGTCATTGACTCGAGCAGTCAGCGGGGCCCACGAGTCGAGGTCGATGGTCAACTCATGGCGTCTAGCCGCTTGGCGAGAGCGAGCCTTGTGAGCAAAGTGCTTTTGCACTTTCGGGCACCAAATGGGGTGAGGAGCATCTACATGGGCTGGAGATGAGCAGCGGCATTTGGTGTAATTAGTTAAGTCGGGGTGGCGGAGTTGGCGCCCGGCGACAGTCGAGGCGGCGGCGGGGCTCGGGTGATGTCGGGCTAGTTGCTAGAGGCGAGGTGAGGTGCATGGAGTGCATAGTTAGGCCAGCGCAACTCGGTGAGTGCGATGGACAGGGTGGCGTGGCCGTTGGGTGGCGGAGCCTCGTCGGCGACGAGCTCATGGCGGTGAGTTCGGTGATCGGCGTGTGCTCGTTGTGGTGCGAGGAGAGAATGGAGAGGATGGGGAGGTAGCGAGCTCACGGTGATCCCGTAGAAACCTCGTCGGGGTCGGGGCGGTCGATCGGCGGCGGCAGCGATGGGGATCTCCGGCGGTGGTGAGTCGAGGCGAGTCGGTCTGGCGGCTTGGCGAAACAAGAGCTCGGGCAGCTTGTTCGACGAAGTCGACGCAATGGCGACAGACAAGGTCTCCTGGCTGGGGCGGCGGTGGCTACGATTCTGACGGAGGGCGGCGGCAGTGGCGTCGGCCATGGCGAGGAGAGCGAGAGAGAGGCGGGGAGAATGGGGTGTCACGGGGGTCGGCGGCGGCGGCGGAGGTCGTCGAGGTGGCGAAGGGTGAAGCGAGGCGGCGGCCAGCTGCGTGGCGCGCCCTGCGCTCGCCGGCCGACACCAGGCTGCTGCTGGCGAGCCAAGCAGCTGTTGGCGCGCTGCTTTGGGCTGGGCAGCAGGTGGGCGAACGCAGGCGACAGGTAAGCTTTTTTCCTTTTTTAGTCTTTTTCTAATTTCTGTAACTTTGTGGGGTTTTTAAAAAATACCAAAACTATTTTAAAAATTACCAAAATGCTCCTGGTCACTTGTTGGAATATTCCCAACATGAAACATTTCAGTTTGACAATTTTTGAACATTTAAAATATTTTATATAATTAAAAATGCTCAAGTTCAAAACTTGTGAATTAATCCTAGGAACTTTGGATGACCTAGAAAATGATCCACCTCCTTTGACATGGGTTCTGAACCAAAGCAAAGAGGATGAACATTTTGAAGGGCATTCAGATTCATTGAAATAATTTTTAGTAAACCCTAGTTGTTTTAAAGGGGGGTGTTACGGGGTTTCTGCCTTCCCCATTTCAAATTCAAATGAAATTTATACATGATGCACACCCTAATGCATGGTCTATCCGGGATGTGACTTGCGCGGGGACTTGATCTTGATGGATCTCGAGCCACTGACCCGGCGTGTCGCGCTGTCATGATGGGCATGACCTAACTCTGCCGCGGACAGCACCTTGGAGGCCGCTTTGCGAATCCGTCAGACCCATAGTCGGAGCCGATCGCTCGGATCGAGGGCGGATGGCTGGACACCGCCTCGGGAGCTGCAACTTCTACGGTGATGGAGCGAACACTTACCTTGTCCGCATAAAGCCCATGACTCAGGTGCGGACTCTGCGGACTCGAACCTCCTGCGCCCTTGCGGTCCGAATCCGATTGGGCGCCGATCATGATCAAATTCACCGCTGCGGACATCTTTCAGCACTCGCCCTTGGTGATATCATAAATTCTTTGAAGCATCTCTCGCTATCCGGAGAGCCCTGGCGAACTTCGGCCGGGGCGGTTGGGAGCAGCAGACGGACGAAGAAATTGAGCCCACCACCACCCGCCCGTAGCCACCGTCGGCGATTTAACCGACATACTCGACTACGACTCCGATGACATCGGCGGTATGGGCGGCGATGCGGAGACTACCAAGAACCAGCGCCTACGGGACCTGGAAGACCACCTCGTCATCGACATATACATGGTGGACACCCCAAAAGATGGGGGCGGCGAAGAAGCAGCGAGGCCGATTCCTAAAGAAACAGCCCAAGCGCCCGGCGTCGGTGGCGCGGCTCTAAATCCACCACGGCAGAATGGAGATTCCGCACGGGAGATAATAACACCCGAAAGTGCGAAGACAACTCCCTCCGGACGATCCAGTAGCGAGGAGGCGGAAGCAAGCCCTCACGAGAGGCGGCGGCGAAAAGGTCGAGGATGACAATTACTTACCTCCCTCCGGAGGCGAGGCAAGCCTCGGCGACAGCCAATTCGTCGTGCACGAGGATCCCGTCGAACAAGAGCGTTTGAGGCGGGCTAATGGCCATGGCAAACAGCCTAAAGAAAAGCAGCAACAACTTCAAGCTGATCAAGACCTGCTGGCCGACAGATGGACCGAGGTCCTCGCGGCGAAAAGTATGAACTCGAGCGCCCCTCAAAAGTTACCCAAAATGCAAGTTGCTCCCCGATTAGAGGAGGAGGCATACAAACCTGCATCACCAGCGCTGTCTGGCGGACCGGCCACCTCGTGGCGCGGCGAGGCGTGCAAGCCCTCCACAAAACCGTACCCGGCATCGCTCAAAAAGCATGAAGCCACGGGGAACACGCCGGACTTGCGGGATATATTGGAGGACAAGGCAAGACAATCCAGATCTATCTATGGATCACGTGGGCGCCCCAAGACCCACGGCGAATACCGTCGCGCGGACATAACTACTCGGCGGGCGAACACAGCGGACAACGCTCTCTCGAGCTACGTCGCGATATTGCTTATCTGAGCGCCGCACACCCACTATGCTTCAGCGGCGAAGTAATGGATCATCAAATCCTGAAGGTTTAAACCCGTTAATATCGAATCTACGATGGCACAAATGCAGACCCAGCGGTTTGGATTGAGGATTATCTTCTCCATATACACATGGCCCGGCGGCATACCTTCACGCCATCAAATATCTCCGCTCAAGCTTAAAGGACCAGCTCGGCATTGGCTTAACAGCCTGCCCGCGAGTCAATTGGATCTTTGGGAAGACACGGAAGCCGCATTCCTCGACAACTTCGAGGCGCGTGTATGCGACCACGACGCAGATGACCTAAGCCACATAATCCAACAGCCAGACGAATCGGCGAGCAATTCAGACACGGTTCTTAACAAAGAAAAATCAAATCGTCATTGTCCGGATCGAGGCCCTCGCAGCCTTCAAACATAACATCCATGACGAGTGGCTGGCCCGGCACCTTGGACGGGAGAAGCGAAATCCATGGCAGCCCTCACATCACTCATGACCCGCTTACATGCGGGAGAGGATAGCTGGCTAGCTCGCGATAACAACCTCGGCAAAAATCTGGCAGTCCGGATACCAAGGACCGCAATGGCAGGTTGCGTCAAAACAAAACAAACGCCGCGTGCTTGGCGACAACAATGAGGATCTGGCAGTCAGCGCGGATTCGAGGCTCAAGCCGGTCAGCGGAAGAAGCCATTCAAAGAACTACTCGGGCCCGTCCAATTTGGACGGATACTCGACCGCTCTGTCAAATACATGGAACCCCGAAAAGCCAGCTAACCATACCAGCAGAGATTGTTGGGTATTCAAGCAGGTAGGCAAATTAATTGCGAAAACAGTGACTAGGGGCTACAGCGATGGCGAGGAAGAGACCCGCCGCCCGAACAACGAGAGGACAAAGGATTCCCCCTCAAGTTCGGACGGTAAACATGATATCATACGCGCATATTCCCAAGAGGGCGGAAGCATGCACTAAAGGGCGTATCTGCGATGGAGCGATCGCCCCAAAATTCAACCCATGGTCCTCTTGCCCGATCACTTTCGATCGAAGAGACCATCCGACCGATATCCGCCATGGCGGATTCGCGCGATGGTTTTAGACCCAATCGTCGATGGATTTCACCTCACGAGAGTCCGATGGGCGGCGGCGTAGCCTGAACCTGCTTTATCGGGATACGGTGTGCAAGATGGTCATAGACCCTTCAAGGATTAAACCTACAAAGACAACCTTCAAAGGTGTCATACCAGGTGTCGAGGCCAATTATGCGAGCTCGATTACTGGAAGTGGTCTTGGATCCCGGATAATTTCGGCGAGAGTTAATCTTGACATAGTCCCGTTCATGGCGGCTATCACGCTCTGCTTTCGGACGAACGCGTTCGCAAAATTCAACACGGTGCCGCATTATGCATACCTTAAGCTCAAGATGCGAGGCCCTCGTGGAGTCATCACGGTCAATGGAAACACGGGCGCTCCTCGAGCGGAGGAACATACAGCGGCTCTCGCGGCAATCTGAGCAGCCTTTTAAGGCAATTCTCGAGTCCGGCAGCTAAGCGACCGGACACGACCAAAGCGCGCGGAGCAACATCAACCAAGACCACAGCGCGTTCCGACGCAGCGTAGCAATGTGGCCTCAACCCCAGCCCTCGCAAAATTGTAAGAAAGCTCTCCGCATACATAATTCGCCTTGGAGATACCATGGGCATAGGGGAAAGGCACAACCACAACAGACCAGTGCGGTTCGACCATACCGGGGGCTCCCAAGTGTGTCGCTATTTTTCTTTTATTTTCTCTTTTTATATAGAACTATGTCCGTGGCGACCTGCCGAACTCATGATGCAACAGCCGGGGAAGGACAAAGGCGCGACGAACACTCGGTGGTCTCCATCACGAGCATTAAATACAAACATTCCGTGGCCTACCCACAGAGGAGAGGCGCCTTTAATTCGTCCATTCCTTGCTTTCCGCACTATTTGTATCATTCCGCACTCATAGCATATCTTCTCGAATAAAATGCAGCACTTTTTGCCTATAATTGCATTACCTTATATATATATATATATATATATATATATATATATATATATATATATATATATATATATATATATGTTCATTTCAACATGTTGCACCATTACATTTTAGTACGGCCAAATACACGAGGGCTGATGTTCTCCGCATTATGGTGTGATAAAGTCCGAACACTTTCACAAGTGCGGCACCCGAACTTATAGCATTATATGAATCGGCTCGAATCATGTCTTGGGTCAATAGTTGGGTTTGCGGCTCCCATGTTTGGCACCTTGCGTTCCGTTCTATCGGCTAAGGTAGCATGGGAGAACCACTGCGATTGCGCCCGGTTGAGCAGGTTAACGCCTCGATGGAAAGCTAATTCATTTGTCATGATAAGGCGAGACTGGGCGCTGTTCGAGAGGTCCTTTCGGGTCCTTAAAGACCTCGCCGCTTGGCGAAGTTCGGATTATGTCCGAGCGAAGGCGTGGATAGCGCCCCAATTCGGTCCTCCGAATACTAGGGGCTTCGCCGAAATTTAAAATTATAGAATTCTATGGCTAAGTGAGAGTGTTCAAGCACTATAAGTCCGGTTGCCTTGTTCGTTGTGTTGAGCGCCTCCCTAGATGGACCCAAAAATGGGAACAAGAGCGCTCAAGTTTATCCCGAACACCCCATCACTCGTGGCATGGGGGCTGAAGCCGACGACTTGCCATCTCTCAGATTTAATAAACGGCCGCACACAAGGTAATATTTTAAATTAACAAGCGTTGCTTAGCGCATATGAACAAAGTTTTCAGCGCACAGGATAACACATTGCGAATTTACTCAAAAATTACATCCCTGGGGCACTCATCCGCAATCTTGCGGGCACCCTTGAGACAGCCTTATAGTACATTTGGGCGTCGATGTTCCTTGCCCGCTGGTGGCGCATCGATGATTAGCTTCTCCGCATCCAGCTTGCCCCAATGCACCTTTGCGGGCAAGGGCCCGACGAGCACCTTCAATACAGGCGGTAGCGCTTGATAACCTCCACCCAGGCGCGCATCCACCAGCCGTCGCCGACGAGGCGAAGTAGCTCCAGGCATGGCCTCTCCGAGGCCACAGCCGGACTATGAGGCCCTTCATGGCCTGCTCGGCCACCTTGTGAAGCTCGACCAGCTGCTTGACTGGTCGCTAGAAACACCGGATGGCGGCCTCGGCATCTTGAGACGAAGACCTTCTCGTTGAGCTCCCTCCTCGGCTCGGTAGAATCTGGCGACATCGAGACACGCTTGAGGCAGATCTGCAAACGCCTACGAGAGCTCCGAATTGGGTAAGTAACACGTAATTTACATTCACATGCTTGCTTTGCATGAAAAATGCCTTACCGCCGCTATCTTCCTCATCAACTCAATCTCTGAAGGGACTTATGGGCCTCGGCCTTGGCGGTTTTGGCACTTTCGAGGCGAGGCAAGCTCGGACTCTCGAGTCTTTGAGTCACGCTCAAGCTCTCATGCTTCTCCATGAGAGCACAAGCTCTTGCTGAACCACCGCCACCCGCGCCTCCTGCTTTTCTCGCTCTGCCCGTTCCGTGGCGCATTGCATTCGGCCACGGACACGGCCTCCTTCCAGTCGCCACCTCGTTCGTGGCCCTGCAGCACCCATGTTATCCTTGTTATTTTTGTTGCAACCTAAATCCTTTTACAGAAGGTACAAGTTCAAAGTGGTGTTACTCACCTTCTTTGTCCTGGAGCTGCTTCTGGCGCAGCCGAGCTCTTGCGGACCGCTCGAGCTCTGCTGCAGCACCGACCTCCATGATCGGTCTTGGCGAGAGGTCAGCAGCGTAGCCTGCAACCCATATTGACATAATTTTTAGCAACCCTGCGTATGTCTTCTTTTTTAGATCCTCGATCGGCTTTTCTTTCCGAACACGAACCGAGCATCGGGGCTACTGTCTATGCGATATTACATTGCATACTTTTAACTTCTTACCTCAAAGCACGATAAAGGCTACTGCGAGCTTCGGTCAGCCCGCTCTTGGCGAGCTGCACCTTTCGGATCACCGCACTCATAATAGTGCGGTGTTCTTCTCGATGGGCGCTCTGCAGCGCCTCAACAAATTTCTCGGCGCCTCGGTTGGGCGTAAGCCGCCGGCGCCACAGTCTTGCCCTTCGTTCGAAGGGCGCGGCGGACTCGGAACCACTGCGGGTTCTGATGTGGAGTCCGGCGCAAAGTCCGGGAGGACGCCTTGTGGCACCTCCGGAGCCTCCCCCTGATGGGTCCCTTCTTGGGATCCCACCTCGGCGTCCTCGGTGTCGCGGGGGGTGGAGGCGGTCGGGATGGAGTCTACATCCGAGGAGACAACGACCCGCTCGATGAAGCGGGGATATCATCACTGGCCGGACTACAGGCAGCATGCGGCATCAGAATGACACTATGTGACACAGAAAAAGAAATTATAAATCATTCAGGAACCCGGATACTTACGATCTCGCCGGAGGCCTGGCCCTTGAAGGCCATTCTTCCTCGCCAACATTGATGTTGGCGGGGCTGTCCGGGAATAGTCCTTCCCTCTTGGACCCTTGGCCTCCCCCTGTTGGGGAAGCCTTCCTCTTCCTCTCTCCCTCCTGCGAGAGAGTCCTCTTCCTCCTCCTCATTTTCGGGGGAGGAGTCCGCCCCGGAGTCGTCGGACACCTGAAAACAGGCACTCTTACGAGCACCCGTGGCCTCCTTCTTGGCCTTCTTCTCCGGCACCACGTGCGGTGCGGAACGAGCAGCCCCGCTAGGCAGGCGTCCTTGGATTTTCTGGCATAGGAGCCGGGCAGGTAATCTGCTCCGCCTTCCTCATCCAGTCTGTAAAAGGAGAAGGGAAATTAAAACCGCATAGAGTCAAACTATGAAAACAAGTGTCCGTAAAGGGTAGAATCACTTACCTCGTCGGCTGGCTGCGGCGAAATCCGCGATCTTGATGGCGGATGCGGGGAACCGGCGCCCTTGAACAGCACCTTCCAGCGCCTTCGTGCGTCGTGTCGAAGAGCCGCTCAGCGCTGGTGCTGTCCGGATCGAAGTCCACAGATTGAATGCCGCTCTTGGCATGGGAGTATCCGCGTCTGAGCATGACTTGGACCACGTTAACCAGCTGAGCTTCTTCACCAGCTTCGGATACAGGCTTGGAGTCCGTCGGCTCCTTGAACTACCCCAGCAAGCCCTTCTCTTTCCGGGAGGTGAGCTGCGTGGGGTACCAGATCTAAACTCGGGGCCGCCGCCCATGTAGGATCGCGGCTCGCTGATATAGAACCACCCGATTGCCACCCCTTGGCGGATTCCACGAAGGCACCTTGAACCAAAGGACATTGGGCATCTTGCCCAACATGGCGCCCTCCGCACTCCTTGAGTGCCCTTCACTACCTTCGCTTGACATTGAAGGTCTTGAGCCACAAGCGAAGTGGGGCTGGATGCGAGAGGAAGGCCTCGCGCACCTGACGATAAACGCCGAGATGTTGAGGATGAAGTTGGCGCGGATCATGGAAATCCAGGCCGTAGTAGAACATGAGCCCCCGGACAAAGGGATGTAGTGGAAAGCCCAGTCCGCGGAGGAAGTGGGGAAGAAAGACGACCCTCTCATGGGGCCTGGGGGTGGGGATGAGCTGCCCCTCGTCGGGCAGCCGGTGCGCGATGTCGCTGGAGAGGTATCCGGCGCCGCGCAGTTTGGCGATATGCTCCTCCTTAACGGTGGAGGCCAACCATTTACCTCCCGCTCCGGACATGGTCGGAGAAGGTTGAGACGAGATGCACGAACTTGGGCGCTGGAGCTCGAGTGCGCGGAGAAGGATAAGCAAAGGAGGAAGAAGGCGTAGGTGAGAAGGTAAATCCTTATCCCTTATATGGGTGGGCGAAGTCTTCGCGTCCCCCACGGCCTGGTAAAACTCGCTTATCTCCCAAGCGTCACCATCAATGGCGCGGTTGGGTTACCCGTCCGTATTGATGAGAATCCCGGATTAAGGGAAACACGATCTCTGCTCGACAAGGCGTGCCAAGAAACCGCCTCGCTAAATGCGCTGAGGTGGTAAAGTAAAAAACAATTCAAGTAATGGCTTGGTAGTGGTGTGACGTCATGCCACAGAAAATGTCAGCAGATTGAACTTGTGTATGTATTATTGTTCTCTCTACGGTGGAATGTGGAATTTATTTTGCAGAGCCGAAGACTATCCTGGTGTTCACAATCTTCTATCATTCGGAGGAGGAACCCGCCTTGCAATGCCAAGCAATATACGCCGGACTTATCGTCATTGAAGCCTCGTTAGAGGGCTCTTGAGGAGTCTGGATTAGGGGTGTCGGATAGCGGACTACCATCATCAGCCGAACTATCATTGGCGGACTATCATCATCGATCGGACTCCAAGACTATGAAGATACAAGATTGAAGACTTCTCCCGTGTCCGGATGGGACTTTCCTTGGCGTGGAAGGCAAGCTTGGCGTCTGATATGTAGATCTCCTACCATTGTAACCGACTCTATGTAACCCTAGCCCTCTCCGGTGTCTATATAAACCGGATGGCTTTAGTCCGTAGGACGACAAAACAACATCAACAACCCTTACAATCATACCATAGGATAGCTTCTAGGGTTTAGCCTCCTTGATCTCGTGGTAGATCCACTCTTGTAAACATCCACAATATCAATATCAATCGAGCAGGACGTAGGGTTTTACCTCCATCAAGAGGGCCCGAACCTGGGTAAAACATCGTGTCCCTTGTCTCTTGTTACCATTCGCCTAGACGCACAGTTCGGGACCCCCTACCCGAGATCCGCCGGTTTTGACACTGACAGTAGTAGTGAAACGCAACCCATCAATATAATCCTTAATAAGGGCATACTTCTCCGATATAGTGTAGTCGGGAGAATTCAAAAAGATAATAGGACTATCATGCGTGGGTGCAATAGCAACAATTTCATTCTTAACATAAGGAACAATAGCAAGTTCATCTCCATAAGCACCATTCATGTTGGCATCATGGCCACAAGCATAGCAAGCATCATCAAAAATGGATATTTCAAAAGAATCAACGGGATCATAACAATCATCCTTCGGTAAGCACGAAGGGAAATTAAACAATGTATGAGTTGAAGAGTTACTCTCATTAGAAGGTGGGCACGGGTAGCTAATCCGCTCTTCCTCCTTTTGTTCTTCGCTCTCCTCATCAACTTTTTCATCCAATGATCTCACAGTTTCATCAATTTCTTCTTCCATAGATTCCTGCAAAATATTAGTCTTTTCTTGGATAGCGGAGACTTTCTCAATAAACGCATCAATATCGGCATTGTATTCATAATTCTCATAGCAATATTAAAGTATAGCTAATTTTTCAGGTCTGTAAACAGCATCATAAAGATTTTCACACTCTTTAAACAAAGATTCAATTTCATAAGCACCCATAAAAGCAACGAATTATTCTATTTGTTCCACATCATAGTAATGATATATACCATTAGCATAAGAAGCCAAGGTTTTATCATCATTAAATTTGCATGAAAAGGGAAGGTGTGGAGCCTTCATCCTAGAGCAACAAGTATAATCATATCTCAAGCATAGTTCCCGAGCATACCAATGCAACATATGAATTTGATCCCATAATAGTTTCCCTTTTTGAGTCAGCGATAATCCCTAAAGTATTCACGTTGATCCAACATGTCTCCCATTACATAATTGAATGGGGTTTCTCAGGTTTATTAAAGTAGTGCATAATATTTTCACATAACCAGCATCGAGGGTTTTAGGGCTCCCCATCTCCATGAATAGCAAGTACACCTATTTTTTTGGTATTTCGTGTTCCATATCCATAACTAAAGATAGAGAACAACTAAGAATAACAAATAAAATCTACTTAGTGATAAAGCAAACAAGCACAGACGAGAATATTCACCACACGCTATTGCTCCCCGGCAACAGTGCCAGAATAAGGTCTTGATAACATACAAGTATAGGGGATCAATTGTTGCCTATTTCGATAAGTAAGAGTGTCGAACCCAACGAGGAGCTAAAGGTAGAACAAATATTCCCTCAAGTTCTATCGACCACCAATACAACTATATGCACGCTTAGCATTCGCTTTACCTAGAACACGTATGAAACTAGAAGTACTTTGTAGGTGTGATGACCCACAAGTATAGGGGATCTATCGTAGTCCTTTTGATAAGTAAGAGTGTCGAACCCAACGAGGAGCAGAAGGAAATGATAAGCGGTTTTCAGCAAGGTATTATCTGCAAGCACTGAAATAATAGGTAACAGATAGTTTTGTGATAGGATAATTTGTAACGAGCAACAAGTAACAAAAGTAAATAAAGTGCAGCAAGGTGGCCCAATCCTTTTTGTAGCAAAGGACAAGCCTGGACAAACTCTTATATAGAAAAGCGCTCCGAGGACACATGGGAATTATCGTCAAGCTAGTTTTCATCACGTTCATATGATTCGCGTTTGGTACTTTGATAATTTGATATGTGGGTGGACCGGTGCTTGGGTGCTGTTCTTACTTGAACAAGCATCCCACTTATGATTAACCTCTATTGCAAGCATCTGCAACTACAATAAAAGTATTGAGGTAAACCTAACCACAGCATGAAACATATGGATCCAAATCAGCCCCTTACGAAGCAACACATAAACTAGGGTTTAAGCTTCTGTCACTCTAGCAACCCATCATCTACTTATTACTTCCCAATGCCTTCCTCTAGGCCCAAATAATCGTGAAGTTTTATGTACTCGACGTTCACATAACACCACTAGAGGATAAACAACATACATCTCATCAAAATATCGAACAAATACCAAATTCACATGACTACTAATAGCAAGACTTCTCCCATGTCCTCAGGAACAAACGTAACTACTAACAAAGCATATTCATGTTCATAATCAGAGGAGTATTAATATGCATATAGGATCTGAACATATGATCTTCCACCAAATAAACCAACTAGCATCAACTACAAGGAGTAATCAACACTACTAGCAACCTCTGTGTACCAATCCCAGACTTGGCGACAAGAATTGGATACAAGAGATGAACTAGGGTTTGAGAGGAGATGGTGCTGGTGAAGATGTTGATGGAGATTTCCCTCTCCCGATGAGAGGCGTTGGTGATAGCGATGGCGATGATTTCCCCCTGAGGGAAGTGTCCCCAGCGAACAGCTCTGCGGAGCCCTAGATTGGTTCCGCCTGGTGGCAGCGGAGTATCGTCCCGAAAGCTTGCTTATGAATTTTCTTCGGATGAAAGACTTCATATACCAGAAGATGGGCACCGGAGGGCCAACAAGGGGCCCATGAGGCAGGGGGCGCGCCCCCACCCTCGTGGCCCGGTGGGGCCCCCTCTGACGTACTTCTTTCGCTCAATATTTTTTATTATTTCCAAAAATAACTTTCGTGGAGTTTCAGGACTTTTGGAGTTGTGAAGAATAGGTCTCTAATATTTGCTCCTTTTCCAGCCCAGAATTCCAGTTGCCGGCATTCTCTCTCCTTATGTAAACCTTGTAAAATCAGAGAGAATAGGCATAAGTATTGTTACATAATGTGTAATAACAGCCCATAATGCAATAAATATCAATATAAAAGCATGATGCAAAATGGACGTATCAACTCCCCCAAGCTTAGACCTCGCTTGTCCTCAAGCGAAAGCCGATAACGATAAATATGTCCACATGTTTAGAGGTAGAGGTGTCGATAAAATAAAATACGAACATGAGGGCATCATGATTATTCTGATAACAGCAACATATATGGATATTGTCATATGCTTTCTTATGCTCAAGTAATAATATATTTACAATGCAAAGTATGAATCGGAAACTTTATTGAGAACTAACAAACTATAATCTCAGTCATTGAAGCAATTGCAATTTATCATAACATCAGAAAGAGTCTATGCCAGAGCTATATAGCAAGTCCACATACTCAACTATCATTTAGTCTTTCATAATTGCCAACACTCACACAATACTTGTGGTTACGGAGTTTTAACCGGACACGGAGAAAGATAGGGGCTTATAGTTTCGCCTCCCAACCTTTTACCTCAAGGGTAATGTCAACAATAATAGTTCATGCTACCTCACATCCAATTAGATATATCTATCAGGATCTTTCCAACACACTGTGCTTGCCAAAGGATAAATATAAAAAGGAAAGGTGAAGATCACTGTCGTGTCAAAACCGGCGGATCTCGGTAGGGGTCCCGGCTGTGCGTCTAGGCGGATGGTAACAGGAGACAAGGGACACGATGTTTTACCCAGGTTCGGGCCCTCTTGATGGAGGTAAAACCCTACGTCCTGCTCGATTGATATTGATATTGTGGATATTTACAAGAGTGGATCTACCACGAGATCAAGGAGGCTAAACCCTAGAAGCTAGCCTATGGTATGATTGTAAGGGTTGTTGATGTTGTGATTTAGTCCTACGGACTAAAGCCATCCGGTTTATATAGACACCGGAGAGGGCTAGGGTTACATAGAGTCGGTTACAATGGTAGGAGATCTACATATCCGTATCGCCAAGCTTGCCTTCCACGCCAAGGAAAGTCCTATCCGGACACGGGGCGAAGTCTTCAATCTTGTATCTTCATAGTCTTGGAGTCCGGTCGATGATGATAGTCCGGCCGATGATAATCCGGCCGATGATGGTAGTCCGGACATCCGGACACCCCCTAATCCGGGACTCCCTCAGTAGCCCCCGAACCAGGCTTCAATGACGATAAGTCCAGCATGCGTGTAGTCTTCGGCGTTGCAAGGCGGGTTCTTCTTCAAGTTCTATGTACCTGCTGAACAGTGTCCAGCTTCCTCATCAATGTTGCGCGTCTTGGCTTCCATGCCCAATAATGGCCTTCTTCCACGCGTCGCGCGAATGTGAAAAGCCAGGGTGTCTTTTATGTTTTACCCCCTAGTTGTGCGAACAATCTGCCTATAAGGGAGGCAAGAATCCAGATCCAAATCACCATCTTCCTCTCGCAAATACTCATCGGAGCGCTTTCGACCAAGAATCCATTCCATCATGGACCGTCAACGCGGCTCCTCTTCTCGCGCTCCCGGCCCTTTGCCAGGAGATTGGAGGAGATGCTCTGTTCCGCACAACGAGCTGGTGAAGCTCCAAATGGGGGGATATCTCCCTCCGGCCTTCATGGTTCTGGTTCGAGCCGGGCTGGCCACCTACAAAGGTGGGAAGCAAGCGGAGGTTACCCCAAATCCCAACAAAGGGGAGCGGGTATGCCGTCCCCTATCTCGATAAGGGGCTCGGTTTTCCTGTACATCCGTTCCTCCGCGGGCTCACGGAGTTCTACGGACTCCAGCTTCATCACCTCACGCCCGCCTCAATCCTGCATATTGCGGGTTATGTAGCTCTTCTGAGCTTTTCTGGGCGTCGAGCCCCACTTATTTGTGGAAGAGGTTGTTCGCCTTGTACCCGCTCTCACGAGGGGTCCATATATCAAGTGGGCGGCGCGAAATATGGCGCATTGCTGGGACCGGATATCCATCCGAACCCCTAAGAAGCGCCCAAGACTAGCCTTGAATGGTTTTATATAGAAGGCGCCCGCTGCGGACCCTGTTGGATCGGCCTCCCGGAGTTCAGCAATGCTCCTCAGAAGAAACGCCTTAGTTGGCGTCCGTGGAGCCTCCATCTGGAGGAAGACAAGAGCGTCCATTATTTGATGGGCCGAATAAGGTTACTGGCCCATGCCGGGTTGACCATGATTGGAATCATGGCAACATGCATTACACGGGGGGTGCAGCCACTACAATACAAGGGCCACCCCATGTGGGATTTCAACGGGAGGACGATGCCACCCGTCATGGCGCAAAAGGGCGGATTCGGCCAAGATCCGTGACGATCTTGTCCGCCTGTATAAGGGGAGAAGGAGGATTTCCTCGGACGAACCCGTTAAATGGGTTTTCCATGAATAATCCCGGCCTTGGGTAGCGAACACTCAGCGTGTCCGACCCGTGCCTTCGAAACTTAAGTTTCTTATATTGTGTTCTTCTTCGGCGCGCAGAACTGCGCTGGACCGTGGAGGGCATGCTAAGTCGGCTCCGCAGCCCGAGGACCGAGAGATCCGGGATCCGGCCTCCAAGAGGATCCGGACATAAAGGTGGAGCTAATCGACGGGTGTTCCACCGCTCAGCATGGACAATGCTTTAGTCGCCATCACGGCCGACTATCCGGACTATATCCGGCTTCCCGGTGATTGCGGCGAAGCCACGACACCGTCATTCCTTCCTTGCTTATTTCGACCACGTATATGATGGCACTGCAGGAGGCGCCTAGGGCGAGAAGCCGAGCCCGCGATGGCTGACCAACAAGGGCCGATTCGGACCGAGAGGCGGAAGAGGGCGGCGCGGATCAAACGTCGCCGCAAAGGTGTAGCTCACAATTCAGTATTTAGAGCAACGTTCCTAGGAAGCGTTTGAGTGCTCATGACTTTTATAGGGAAAAAAGCGTCCGCCGGACTGCAGGCATGAAAGTTGTCAATCCAACCTCTACCAGCCGGGCTCCCGCACCTGGTCAGGAGGGGGAGACGAGCGCAAGGCGCGAGCCGGACGTTCCTTCGATGGAGGATGCCGACAGACTGTCCGCCACCAAGTCTGAGGTGGAGAGTGCCCTGAATCACAGGCGCCGCCGGACAGTATTTCGTGACGCGTGCTTCTCCCTCGAGGCGTTGAATGCCTTTAACACGGGGGACTCACACCTTCGTGCTGCTCAAGATGGTTTTATCAGAGCCACGGAGCAGTATGTAAAAGACATACGGGTAAGAGAATTTAATAGTTGTATATGCCAGTAGCCCCCGAGACTTAAAGTAGTTATATTAACTGATTTAAGGATCATATGAAACGTAGGATCTTACCGAGAAGAATACCCAACTGTCTCAGGAGCTGCAAGAGTGCAAGGCCCAACTTGAGGCCGCACTCTCTGGCGCAGGAGGAAACGCAAGGACCTCTCCTGGTAACGCATTATTTTAGAGAGATAAGCAACGTTTGGACTTTGCGCAAGCCTGAAAGAAAAAATGACGTTGCAGGTGCTGCCGGACAAGATCCGGACAGGCAAGAACTTCTGCGCCAACTAAAGGCCGGCGAGAGGGTGCTGCATAAGGTGCAGCATGAAAGGAACAAGCTCCAGGATGCCCATGCCCAGCTTGGAGAAGAGCTGAAAGGCGTTCGGGCCGAGCTGTCGGGCTCCGTTAAGGAGAATCAGCGGCTTCATCGCGGCATATATAGTAAGTGCTTGAGCGAACTCCTTTGAAAAGAAGAGTTCGGCGAGGAAGTCAATTTGACAGAATATGTCTGCAGGTATGCTCACAGGTCGCCCTGCGGAGGAGATGCCCGTATCAACGGGTGATCAACTTCCCGAATTGTTGCAACTGATCGAACGAGTTCGGCAGGCAATGAGCGGCGTCATCCAGGCGTTATGGCCAGCCTTCTCCTTACCCGAGGGTCTTGGGGAGCTTGCGGAGAAGCTGCAGGGAGTGCGGCAGCGCTTCCATTTATGGAAGATTTCGGCCTGCCGCCAAGGTGCCAGGGAGGCCTGGGCCATGGTAAAGACGCGGTACAAGAAGGCGGATCCCAACCACATGGCCGAAGTCGGACCTGTGGGGCCCGATGGGAAGGAGATCCCTGTGAGTTTAGTATACGGCCAAGTGGAGTTGGCCGCTAAATTTTCCCAACAGGACTGTAAATTAGACAACCTGTTAGACGGGATTGAGGAAGAATACAATCAGTCGATCTGACAATGTATTATAAAATGACATACAAAATGCCTTCTAGCCGGATTGTAGATCGTTTGTCTTTGCCGACCTTTTCGCTTCGACCTCGGGACCCTAGAGTCCGGAGTGTGTCCGAATACCTTCTCGGTTATGAAACAACCGGGGTATGCATGGAGACCAGGCGTAGGGGTCATCGGTGCTTTATCAGACAAGTGCCCAACTAGTTATGTTATATTACATGGGTAGTAAGAAACATCTTCCAGGGAGAATAGTTCCGTTAAGGGTTCCTTTCCTCTGGGGGTGGCATGCCCTAAAGTGCATGTCCGGACTGCGAAAAAAGCATAAAAACATCTGGGGGCAGATAAATAAGTGGATAAAAAATCATCTTTTAGGTCACCGACCGAATATTCCCTTAAGAACGCTAGCTTTCGGCTTCACCCAGTCTGAGGTACACATCCGGCTGACCCGGCAGTAATAATCGCAGAGGTGCTCCTTTACCTCCTAGCCGAACAATCGGGAACGTAGGGGTAAGCACAGGAGCCAGGCAAACCATCTTGGCCAAAACTTAAGTCATATCGATGCATATAATGGTGAATAAAAGGTACATGTGGAGGCTTGACACATGTGCTGGGCATGAAGCCCGTATAATTAAGCTTCTGGTAAAGAAGCCCCCAGGTATAATGAGTGCGGATAGCACATCAATTGCGCGCGAACGTTGCGCGAGTAGGCCTTTTAAGGCTTGGGTGAATAGGGTTGAGAAGAAAAAGATAAACAAAAGGCAGCTGAAAAAAAAATTGGACGGGGGAAGGGGACGAACTCTTAGTCCGGCGCTAGGCATAGAATCGTCGGAGGCGGGCTGCGTTCCATGGGTTCGGCTCGAGTCGGTTATCCGATGCATTTCGTAGACGGTACGCTCCGCCGGTCAGGACTTGATCGATGATGAAGGGGCCTTCCCGTTTGGGCTTGAGCTTGTCCTTTTTCTTGTCCGGCAGGCGTAGAACTAGTTCGCCAACGTTGTAAGTCTTGGCCCGTACTTCTCTGCTTTGATATCTTCGAGCCTGCTGTTGATAGAATGCGAAACGAGCCTTGGCGACGTCGCGCTCTTCCTCCAATGTGTCCAAGCTGTCCTGCCGATCCAGCTCGGCTTCTCTTTCTTCGTACATGCGCTTTTCGAGGTGAGTCATGAATGATGTCGCAGGCAAAACTACTTCGCGCCGTATACCATAAAAATGGTGTGAATCCGGTAGTACGGTTAGGCGTTGTCCGCAGCCCCAGTACGGAGTCGAGCTCCTCTACCCGGTCGTGTCGATTTCGTGAGGACCGCACTAGTCCGGGTTTGATGCCGCCATTATTAGACCATTTGCTCGCTCCACTTGACCGTTGGTTTGAGGATGATAGACTGAAGCGTAATCGAGCTTGATGCCCATATTTTTGCACCATGATTTAACCTCATCGGCGGTGAAGTTCGTGCCGTTATCGATGATGATGCTGTGGGGACACCATAACGGTGTACTACCCGGATATAAAGTCTATCACTGGTCCGGACTCTGCCGTTTTAACTGGCTTGGCCTCTATCCATTTGGTGAATTTATCCACCATGACCAATAGGTACCTTTGCTTGTGGGTTCCCCCTTTAAGTGGTCCAACCATGTCAAGCCCCTGCACATGACGAACGCCGGGTAATGGGTATAGTTTTGAGGCGGTGGGTGGCATATGGCTCGATTAGCAAAGAGCGACAACCGACGATCTTTGGACTATGTCCCGAGCATCTACTCGGGCCGTCGGCCAGTAAAATCCTGTTCGAATGCCTTTCCTACAAGGGCCCGAGCTGCGGCGTGGTGTCCGCCTAGTCCGCATGAATTTCAGCCAGAGGTTTCGCCCTTCCTCTTCAAGATACACCTTTGAAGGACTCGGTTGTACTTTTCTTATAAAGTTCTCCTCATAGACCTTGTAGGCTTTAGATCGCGGACAATGCAGCGGGCCTCATTTTGGTCTTCGGAAGCTCTTGCCTAAGCAAGTAGGCGAGAATGGTTCTGTCCACGGGCAATTACTGCCATTATGTCGTGGGCGGAAGGTGTTATATCATCGGCTGAATCGCCGGTTGGTGCGGCTTGCTCCCGTTTGTTAGTTCGGACTCCTCTTCCCATAGTACGGATGGCTTGAAGAGCCGTTCTGTGAAGATGTTAGGAGGGACAGCGTCGCGTTTTGCGCCCATGCGTGCAAGACGTCGGCTGCTTGGTTATTATCCCGGCCACGTGATGGAATTGAGTCCTTGAACCGGCTGACATTTTTAGGACAGCGTTGCGATATGCTGCCATTTTCGGATCTTTGGCGTCAAAGTCTCCGCTTATTTGGGATATTGCGAGGTTTGAATCGCGCACCTCTAGGCGTTGAATGCCCATGGATATTGCCATCCGGAGACCATGTAAAAGGGCCTCAGATTCGCCGCGTTGTTGGAGTCGGTGTACATTATCTGAAATGCGATTGACTGTGTCCCCGGCGGGGACGTCAATACGACGCCAGCCCCGATCCGACTAACATTTTAGAGCCGTCAAGTGCATAATCCAGTTGGAGTATCGCCGTATTCTTTAGGGAGTTCGACGGTCCATTCAACGACAAAGTCAGCCAAAACTTGTGACTTTATAGCTCGCCGAGGTTTGTAAGATATATCAAATGGTAAGAGCTCAATGTCCCATTTTGCAATCCTGCCTGTCGCGTCGTGGTTGTTTATAATGTCGTTAAGTGGTACTTCAGAGGCCACTGTTATCGAACACTCTTGAAAGTAGTGTCGGAGCTTCCGGATGCCATGAACACCGCGTATGCTATCTTACGATAGTGCGGTAGCGGACTTGCGGGGGTTAACACGGTGGATACGTAGTATACTGGTTTTGAAGAGGGAATTTATGCCCTTCTTTTCTCGTTCGACGACGCAGTACCGCTTACAACTTGATGCGTAGCTGCGATGTATAACAACATTGGTTCGCCCGGGTTGGGCGAGCCAGACCGGATTTGTTGCCAATATGGCCTTTATTTCTTCGAGTCCGGCGGTGGCAGCATCCGCCCACTCGAAGTGTTCGTGCGCCGAGGAGGCGATAGAGGGTAATGCCTTTTCTCCTAGATGGGAGATAAAGCGGCTTAGAGCCGCTACGCATCCGGTCAATTTTTGTATTTGCTTGAGGTCTTTTGGGATATCTAGCTGTGACAGAGCTCGGATCTTGGCTGGGTTTGCTTCAATTCCTCGACGGATACGATGAAGCCCAGCAGCTTTCCAATGATACGCCAAAACACATTTTTCCGGATTCAGCTTGATGTCATATGCTATGAGGCTGTCGAATGTGAGCCTCAAGTCGTCTACTAGAGTTTCGACGTGTTTAGTTTTGACGACACGCCGCTCACGATGCCTCTACTTGTTTTGCCGATGGGTAGCCGACATGTACGAATCATGCGCTGATATGTTGCGCCGTTTTTAAGTCCGAAGGGCATCATGTTGAAGCAGAATGGTCCATATGGAGTAATGAATGCCGTTGCGGCTTGATCCGCTTCTGCCATCTTGATTTGATGATAGCCGGAGTATGCGTCCAGGAAGCACAATGAATCGTGTCCTGCGGTGGCATCGATGATTTGGTCGATGCGGGGGAGGGGGAAGGGATCCTTTGGGCAGGCTTTATTTAGGTCTTTGAAATCGACACATAGGCGCAGGATTTGTCCTTCTTTGGTACCATTACCAAGTTTGCTAGCCAATCCGGGTGCTTGATGTCTCTGATGAATCCAGCTTCCAATAGTTTGGCTAGCTCTTCTCCCATTGCCTGTCTTTTGGGTTCGGAAAATCGTCAAGAGCCTGTTTGGTGGCTTGAATCCTTTTAGGATGTTTAGGCTGTGTTACGCCAATCTGCGTGGGATTCGGGCATATCGAGGGTGCCGCATAAAAATGTCCCAATTTTCCCGAAGGAATTTCGCAGATCTGGCGCCTACATCGAGGTTCAATTGTGCCCCGATGGAGGCCGTCTTTGTAGGGTCCGTCGGGTGGACCTGGAATTTTACTATTTCATCTGCTGGTTTAAAGGAGGTGGACTTGGATCTCTTATCGAGTATCACATCGTCCCTATTCACCGTAGAGCGTAGCGCGGTGAGTTCCTCTGCCGCTAGGGCTTTGGATAGTGCCTCTAAGGCTAATCTTTGTCTTGTTTTGGCGGAGTGCTATGTCCGGATCACTAACAAGAGTGATTATTCCGCCGGGCCCAGGCATTTTGAGCTTCATGTACCCGTAATGGGGTACGGCTTGAAAAATTGTGAATGCCTCTCGTCCTAATATAGCGTGATATCCGCTGTTGAACGGGGCCACTTGGAACGTGACTTCTTCGGATCTGTAATTGTCCGCTGAGCCGAATACCGCATCGAGTGTGATTTTTCCTGTGCAGCGCGCCTCCCGGCTAGGGATTATTCCTCTAAAGGTTGTGTTGCTTCGCTCAATGCGGCTCCAGTCTATTTCCATTTTTTGAAGGGTTTCCTCGTAGATGAGGTTTAATCCGCTGCCGCCATCCATGAGGACTTTTGTAAGTCGAAAGTCCGTCCACTATTGGACTAAGTACCAGTCTTGGTGGAGCTCGGGCTGTCCGAATTTAGGTTAAATCGCTGGCGTTGAAGGTGATGGCTGTGTCGCTCCATGGATTGGTTTTGCTACTTGGTAGACTTGGCGAGGCCATGGATTGTTCGCTTCCGCATATTATTTGATGCGAAAGTCTCAAGACTGTTGATACCGCATCGATGTTGTTGGAGTGGTTTTCCGGGCTAGAAGCTCTTCTCCACTTTTGGCCACCTACCGTAATATCCAACATGCTCGAAGGTTATGTGTTGGGACGGCGCCTACATCTTGTGAATTTTACAGGTCCGCTAAGCCATCCCTCTAGTACGGTTCCGTGCCCTTTATGGGGTCTTTGCTTTTTGGTTTTGTATCTGGTGCTTGAGTGTAATGCACCCTTTGTTGCGGACTCGGGTTGTATTCGGGGCGGATTGTCCCAAAAATTATTTTCGGTTGTCCGAAACTCTCTATCGCACAATATTTTCAGTATTATGGGCCTTGGTCGGCGAGCGTGTAATTTCATGACGGCCGACGGCGCTCAAGAGTCCTCGTCCATGCAATTATTGCAAAAAATTGAGATTGCGTTTTCCTCTCGGCAGTCCTTTATCCTGTCCATAACCAGGAGGAATCGCCCGAGAGTGATGTCTTGTCTCAGCGGGCTCTTGCTGGATTAGAGATAGATCGCATATGTCAGGCGGGTGGGTGGAATTAAGCACGAACCCTACCCATCTCAAGGCTCGAAGGCCGAGAAGTTTCCGAATTTGGAAGCTTGGATTGCTGGACGTTGTCCAACGAGTCTGGTCCGATGCCTGACTTTAAGTTCAGTGCTTGATCGAAGTCCGTCCCTCCGTGGGAATCCGGCATGGGGGGCTCGGAAGCCCGGACATGACTAGTTTTCAATATAGGAGAAGCGTCGCCGCATTGTTCCTCTACCACTGCAACGTGATGGGTGACCTGGGGAGAGTTAATCTCTCTCAGATCGGTTTTAAGCCCAATCTGTTTGTATTCATAGCGACTCTGTGGCGGCGATGCGATCCAAGAGCTCGTTCTGGACGAGAGCTCTATTGATCCAGCCGCTCGCGAAATCCGAGCTGACGTGAAAATTGCTTTTGACGACTTGAGAGGTCATTGTAGAAGCGGTGGCGGACAGGCGGTCATAAGAAAACCACCTAGCGGATAGTTTGGCGGCGGCCAGGGCTCCTTTGATAAAATACCGTCCTTGAAGACGGAGGAGGCATCCTTCCTATCGGTGACGGCACAATGACCTCTCAATGAAAGCACCAATGTCGGTGTCAAAACCGGCGAATCTCGGGCAGGGGGTCCCGAACTGTGCGTCTAGGCGGATGGTAACAGGAGACAAGGGACATGATGTTTTACCCAGGTTCGGGCCCTCTTGATGGAGGTAAAACCCTACGTCCTGCTCGATTGATATTGATATTGTGGATGTTTACAAGAGTGGATCTACCACGAGATCAAGGAGGGTAAACCCTAGAAGCTAGCCTATGGTATGATTGTAAGGGTTGTTGATGTTGTGATGTAGTCCTACGGACTAAAGCCATCCGGTTTATCACCAGAGAGGGCTAGGGTTACATAGAGTCGGTTACAATGGTAGGAGATCTACATATCCGTATCGCCAAGCTTGCCTTCCACGCCAAGGAAAGTCCCATCCGGACACGGGGGGAAGTCTTCAATCTTCTATCTTCATAGTCTTGGAGTCCGGTCGATGATGATAGTCCGGCAAATGATAGTCCGGCCGATGACGGTAGTCTGGCTATCCGGACACCCCCTAATCCGGGACTCCCTCAGTGATCATGACGGTGCTTTGGAGATGGAGATCAAAGGCAGAAGATGATGATGGCCATATCATATCACTTATATTGATTGCATGTGATGTTTATCCTTTATGCATCTTATTTTGCTTAGTTCGACGGTAGCATTATAAGATGATCTCTCAATTTCAAGGTATAAGTGTTCTCCCTGAGTATGCACCATTGTGAAAGTTCTTCGTGCCGAGACACCACGTGATGATTGGGTGTGATAAGCTCTACGTTCACATACAACGGGTGCAAGTCAGTTTTGCACATGCAGAATACTCGGGTTAAACTTGACGAGCCTAGCATATGCAGATATGGCCTCGGAACACTGAGACCGAAAGGTCGAGCCTATCCGGACACGGGGCGAAGTCTTCAATCTTGTATCTTCATAGTCTTGGAGTCCGGTCGATGATGATAGTCCGGCCGATGATAATCCGGCCGACGATGGTAGTCCGGACATCCGGACACCCCCTAATCCGGGACTCCCTTAATCACCCTGACTCTTGCATAAGGTAGAAGATAATAATAAAAGATAGGCCCTTCGCAGAGGGAAGCAGAGGTTGCCACGCGCTTTCAGGGTTGGATGCATAAAATCTTAATGCGAAAGAACGTCACTTTATATTGCCACTTGTGATATGAACCTTTATTATGCAGTCCGTCGCTTTTATTTCTTCCACATCACAAGATCGTATAAAGCTTATTTCCTCCACAACAATAAATCATACATATTTAGAAAGCAATTTTTATTGCTTGCACCAATGACAACTTACTTGAAGGATCTTACTCAATCCATAGGTAGATATGGTGGACTCTCATGGCAAAACTGGTTTAAGGGTTTTTGTAAGCACAAGTAGTATCTCTACTTGGTGCAAAGAATTTGGCTCGCATGAGGGGGAAAGGCAAGCTCAAAATGTTGGATGATCCATGACAATATACTTTATCTCAGATAAAAGAAAACATAGCCCATTACGTTGTCTTCCTTGTCCAACATCAACTCTTTAGCATGTCATATTTTAATGAGTGCTCCCAATCATAAAAGATGTCCAAGATAGTATATTTATATGTGAAACCTCTCTTTCTTTATTACTTCCTATTAATTGCGACGACGACCAAAGCTATGCTTGTCAGCTCTCAATAATTTTTAATCATCATACTCTTTCTATGTGAAGTCATTACTCTTCATAAGATCAATATGATCTCTTTGTTTCTTTTTATTCTTTTCTCTTTTCTTTTATTCACACAAGATCATGGCAAAATAATCAAGCCCTTGATTTAACACTAATCTTTATTATATAGCTCATAGACTCGATTACATAGAGGGATCATAAAGCAAAACTGAAAACTAGATCATACCAAAACTTTTATTCTACTATACCAAGATATTACTAATAGGATCGAACTAAGAAAAACGGTAAAGATAGGAGATGTGATGGTGATACGATACCGGGGCACCTCCCCCAAGCTTGGCAGTTGCCAAGGGGAGTGCCCATACCCATGTGATTATGTCTCCTTTGCTGGTGAAGGGATTGTTGATGATGTAGGCTTGTCATCAATCTTCCAAGGCATAGGCTCACCATCATAGAAGGATGATCGAGTCTCCAGGATCCTTGAATCTGCAGCCAAACTCATCCTTTTGAATCTATATTCATACTCACAGTTTAGGTTTTGCAGGTCATAGATTTGGGCTTGGAGGTGCTCGATTTTCTCGTGGAGCTTGAAGATGGCATCCCCAATGTCCTTGGCATCCAGCTTGTGGTTGGTGGTGAACTCCGTGATCATTATGTGATTGGAGTCAAGTCCACACTTCACCATCTCCTGACACTTGAAAACTTGTAGCTCGATTGCTTCAAGCCTTGTCTCCACACTTCCGGTCCTCCGTGGTCCCTCAACATCGCGGATGTGCAGCAACCGATCACGCATCTCAATGGTTTGAGGTTGTTGCAGCACCTCCGCGAGGTAGGGATTTATGACCTTCTCGAAGAACTTGTCCTTGGGGGCGCTTGGAGACGTCATGATGATCTAGATCTGTTAGAGAAACAGCTCGAAACGAAAACAGAGGATAATTGCGTGATACGGTGATCAAAACCTTCGGGAGAATATATAATGAATTTTTACCGACCAAAATACATATCGTGCAAGAAAACAGAGTCCGGAGAGCACACGAGGTGCCCACGAGGTAGGGGCGCGCCCAATAGGGTAGGGCGCGCCCTCCACCCTCGTGGAGGCCTCGTGTCCTTCCCGGACTGCTTCTTATTTTTTTTATTTTTCTAAATATTCCAAAACGGAGAAAAATTGCCATTAGAACTGTTTTGGAGTCGGTTTACTTACCGTACCACATACCTATTCCTTTTCGGAGTCTGAAATGTTCTGAAAAGTGTCCCTTATTTATTCCTCTGGGGTTACGGTTTCAATGACATTGGTTTCAACATTTATCGGATTACCTGAGATATAATGTTTGATTCTTTGACCGTTCACCACCTTCGGATTTGTGCCTTCGAAGTTGTTAATTTTTATGGCACCGGAACGATAGACCTCCTCGATAACGTAAGGGCCTTCCCATTTAGAGAGAAGTTTTCCTGCAAAAAATCTTAAACGTGAGTTGTATAGCAATACATAATCACCTACATTAAACTCACACTTTTGTATCCTTTTGTCATGCCATCTTTTAACTTTTTCTTTAAACAATTTGGCATTCTCATAGGCTTGGGTTCTCCATTCATCAAGTGAGCTAATGTCGAATAACCTCTTCTCACTGGCAAGTTTGAAATCATAATTGAGCTCTTTAATAGCCCAATAAGCCTTATGTTCTAGTTCGAGAGGTAAGTGACATGCTTTTCCATAAACCATTTTATACGGAGACATACCCATAGGATTTTTATATGCAGTTCTATAGGCCCATAATGCATCATCAAGTTTCTTGGACCAATTATTCCTAGATCTATTAACAGTCTTTTGCAAAATTAATTTGAGCTCTCTGTTGCTCAATTCTACTTGACCACTAGACTATGGGTGATAAGGAGATGCAATTCTATGATTAACATCATATTTAGCAAGCATTTTTCGGAAAGCACCATGAATAAAATGTGAACCACCATCAGCCATTAAATATCTAGGGACTCCAAACCTCGGAAAAATAACTTCTTTAAGCATTTTAATAGAAGTGTTATGATCAGCACTACTAGTTGGAATAGCTTCTACCCACTTAGTAACGTAATCAACAACAACTAAAATATGTGTATATCCATTAGAGGCAGGAAAAGGTCCCATATAATCAAAGCCCCAAACATCAAATGGTTCAATAACAAGTGAATAATTCATAGGCATTTCTTGACGTCTACTAATATTACCAATTCTTTGACATTCATCACAAGACAAGACAAACTTACGGGCATCCTTGAAGAGAGTAGGCCAATAAAAACCGGATTGCAATACCTTATGTGCAGTTCTATCTCCAGCGTGGTGTCCTCCATAAGCCTCGGAGTGAAACTTGCGTGAGGATCTGTTCTGTTCATGCTCGGTACACAACGTCTAATAACACCATCTACTCCTTCTTTATAAAGATGTGGGTCATCCCAAAAGTAATGTCTCAAATCATAGAAAAACTTTTTCTTTTGCTGGTATGTGAAACTAGGTGATATAAATTTAGCAACAATGTAATTAGCATAATCAGCATACCATGGATTAGTACGAGAAGCATTTACGACATTTAATTGTTCATCAGGAAAGCTATCATCAATAGGTAGTGGGTCATCAAGAACATTTTCTAACCTAGACAAGTTGTCTGCAATGGGGTTCTCAGCTCCCTTTCTATCAATAATATGCAAATCAAATTCTTGTAACAAGAGAACCCATCTAATAAGTCTAGGTTTAGCATCTTTCTTTTCCATAAGATATTTCAGCAGCATGATCAATGTGAATAGTTACTTTAGAATCAACAATATAAGGTCTGAACTTATCACAAGCAAATACGACTGCTAAGAATTCCTTTTCAGTAGTAGCATAATTTCTCTGAGCATTGTCTAGAGTCTTACTAGCATATTGAATAATATTTAATTTCTTATCAACTCTTTGCCCTAGAACAGCACCTACAACATAATCACTGGCATCACACATGATTTCAAAGGGTAAATTCCAATCAGGTGGATGAACAATAGGTGCAGAGATCAATGCTTTCTTAAGTATTTCAAATGCTTCTACACAATCATCATCAAAAACAAATGGTATATCTTTTTGTAATAAATTAGTCAGAGGCCGAGAAATTTCTGAGAAGTCCTTAATGAACCTCCTATAAAAACCGGCTTGACCAAGGAAACTTCTTATACCTTTGATGTCCTTGGGACATGGCATCTTTTCAATAGCATCAACCTTGGCTTTATCAACCTCAATACCTCTTTCAGAAACTTTATGCCCCAATACAATACCTTCATTAACCATAAAGTGACACTTTTCCCAATTCAAGACAAGATTAGTTTCTTCACATCTCTGCAAAACTCGATCAAGGTTGCTCAAACAATCATCAAAAGAGGATCCATAAACGGAGAAATCTTCCATGAAAACCTCACAAATCTTTTCAAAAAAGTCAGAGAATATAGCCATCATGCATCTTTGAAAGGTAGCGGGTGCATTACATAAACCAAAAGGCATACATCTATAAGCAAAAGTACCAAAAGGGCAAGTAAAAGTAGTCTTTGATTGATCATTGGCTGACACATGTATTTGAGAGAAGCCAGAATAACCATCTAGAAAGCAAAAATGTGTATGTTTGGATAATCTTTCTAGCATTTGATCGATAAAAGGCAAGGTGTAATGATCTTTTTATTGGCCTTATTTAATTTGCGGAAATCAATTACCATCCTATAACCTGTAATAATTCTTTGCGGGATCAACTCATCTTTATCATTAGGAACAACGGTAATACCTCCCTTCTTAGGGACACAATGGACACAATGGACAGGACTTACCCATAGAAGCTTTAGTATTTCTTTTCTTACCACCTCTTTCATTTTAGGATTCAGCCGTCGTTGGTGATCACGAACTGGTTTGGCATCTTCCTCCAAATTTATTTTATGTTGACATAGAGTGGGACTGATGCCCTTAAGATCATCAAGAGTATATCCAATAGCAGCACGATGCTTCTTCAGAGTTTTCAATAATCTCTCTTCTTCATGCTCTAAAAGGTTAGCACTAATAATAACATGATATATCTTTTTCTCATCAAGATAAGCATATTTAAGAGTATCAGGCAACGGTTTAAGCTCAAACACAGGATCACCCTTGGGTGGAGGAGGATACCCTAGGATTTCAACAGGCAAATTGTGTTTCAGGATGGGTTCCTGTTTAAAGAATACTTCATCTATTTCCCTTCTTTCATTCATAAACATATCATTTTCATGGTCTAGCAAATATTGTTCTAAAGGATCACTAGGAGGTACGACAATAGAAGCAAGACCAATAATTTCATCCTTACTATGCAATTCCTCTTCACGGTGTTGTCTACTAAATTTAGAGAAATTAAACTCATGAGACATATCACCCAACCCAATAGTAACAATATCCTTTTCGCAGTCTATCCTAGCATTAACAGTGTTCAAGAAGGGTCTACCAAATATAATGGGACAAAAGCTATCTTGTGGGGAACCAAGAACAAGAAAATCAGCAGGATATTTAGTTTTCCCACACAAGACTTCAACATCTCTAACAATTCCCATTGGTGAAATAGTATCTCTATTGGCAAGTTTAATTGTGACATCAATATCTTCTATCTCAGCAGGTGCAATATCATGCATAATTTCTTTGTATAAGTCAAAAGGTATTGCACTAGCACTAGCACCCATATCACATAAGCCATGATAACAATGATCTCCTATTTTAACAAAAATAACAGGCATGCCTACCACAGGTCTATGTTTTTCTTTAGCACAAGGTTTGGCTATTCTAGCAGTTTCATCACAGAAATAAATAACATGCCCATCAATATTATTAGCCAAGATATCTTTAACAATAGCAACATTAGGTTCAACTTTGATTTGCTTAGGAGGTGTATAAGTTCTAATATTGCTTTTACAAACCACAGTTGAAGCTTTAGCATGATCCTTTATTCTAACAGGAAAAGGTGGTTTCTCAACATAAGAAGTAGGAACAATAGGATCATTATAAGTGATAGTCTTTTCTTCAACTTTAATAGGTGCAACTACTTTTACTTCTATGGGAGGATGATATTTAAACCACTTCTCCTTGGGGAGATCAACATAAGTAGCAAAATATTATAAGGTCTGTAAACAGCATCATAAAGATTTTCACACTCTTTAAACAAAGATTCAATTTCATAAGCACCCATAAAAGCAACGAATTATTCTACTTGTTCCACATCATAGTAATGATATATACCATTAGCATAAGAAGCCAAGGTTTTATCATCATTAAATTTGCATGAAAAGGGAAGGTGTGGAGCCTTCATCCTAGAGCAACAAGTATAACCATATCTCAAGCATAGTTCCCGAGCATACCAATGCAACATATGAATTTGATCCCATAATAGTTTCCCTTTTTGAGTCAAGCGATAATCCCTAAAGTATTCACGTTGATCCAACGTGTCTCCCATTACATAATTGAATGGGGTTTTCTCAGGATTATTAAAGTAGTGCATAATATTTTTCACATAACCAGCATCGAGGGTTTTAGGAGGCTCCCCATCTCCATGAATAGCAAGTACACCTATTTTTTTTGTATTTCGTGTTCCATATCCATAACGAAAGATAGAGAACAACTAAGAATAACAAATAAAATCTACTTAGTGATAAAGCAAACAAGCACACACGAGAATATTCACCACACACTATTGCTCCCCGGCAACGGTGCCAGAAAAAGGTCTTGATAACCCACAAGCATAGGGGATCAATTGTATCCTCTTTCGATAAGTAAGAGTGTCGAACCCAACGAGGAGCTAAAGGTAGAACAAATATTCCCTCAAGTTCTATTGACCACCAATACAACTCTACGCACGCTTAGCGTTCGCTTTACCTAGAACAAGTATGAAACTAGAAGTACTTTATAGGTGTGATGACCCACAAGTATAGGGGATCGATCGTAGTCCTTTCGATAAGTAAGAGTGTCGAACCCAACGAGGACCAGAAGGAAATGATAAGCGGTTTTCAGCAAGGTATTCTCTGCAAGCACTGAAATAATAGGTAATAGATAGTTTTGTGATAGGATAATTTGTAACGAGCAACAAGTAACAAAAGTAAATAAAGTGCAACAAGGTGGCCCAATCCTTTTTGTAGCAAAGGACAAGCGTCGACAAACTCTTATATAGAGAAAAGCGCTCCCGAGGACACATGGGAATTATCGTCAAGCTAGTTTTCATCACGTTCATATGATTCACGTTCGGTACTTTGATAATTTGATATGTGGGTAGACCGGTGCTTGGGTGCTATTCTTACTTGAACAAGCATCCCACTTATGATTAACCTCTATTGCAAGCATCCGCAACTACAACAAAAGTATTAAGGTAAACCTAACCATAGCATGAAACATATGGATCCAAATCAGCCCCCTTACGAAGCAACACATAAACTAGGGTTTAAGCTTCTGTCACTCTAGCAACCCGTCATCTACTTATTACTTCCCAATGCCTTCCTCTAGGCCCAAATAATGGTGAAGTGTTATGTACTCGACGTTCACATAACACCACTAGAGGATAAACAACATACATCTCATCAAAATATCGAACGAATACCAAATTCACATGACTACTAATAGCAACACTTCTCCCATGTCCTCAGGAACAAACGTAACTACTCACAAAGCATATTCTTGTTCATAATCAGAGGAGTATTAATATGCATATAGGATCTGAACATATGATCTTCCACCAAATAAACCAACTAGCATCAACTACAAGGAGTAATCAACACTACTAGCAACCTACAGGTATCAATCCCAGACTTGGCGACAAGAATTGGATACAAGATATGAACTAGGGTTTGAGAGGAGATGGTGCTGGTGAAGATGTTGATGGAGATTGCCCTCTCCCGATGAGAGAGCGTTGGTGATGACGACTGCGATGATTTCGCCCTCCCGGAGGGAAGTGTCCTGGCCAGAACAGCTCTGTCGGAGCCCAAGATTGGTTCCGCCAAGGTTCCGCCTCGTGGCGGCGGAGTCTCGTCCCGAAAGCTTGCTTATGATTTTTCTTCGGACAAAAGACTTCATATACCAGAAGATGGGCACCGGAGGGCCAACAGGGGGCCCACGAGGCAGGGGGCGCACCCAGGGAGGTAGGGCGCGCCCCACCCTCATGGCCAGGTGGGGCCCCCTCTGACGTACTTCTTCCGCTCAATATTTTTTATTATTTCCAAAAATAACTTTCGTGGAGTTTCAGGACTTTTGAAGTTGTGCAGAATAGGTCTCTAATATTTGCTCCTTTTCCGGCCCAGAATTCTAGTTGTCGGCATTCTCCCACCTCCTTATGTAAACCTTGTAAAATAAGAGAGAATAGGCATAAGTATTGTGACATAATGTGTAATAACAACCCATAATGCAATAAATATCGATATAAAAGCATGATGCAAAATGGACGCATCAAGGTGTAACGGGATAGGTTTGCAAGAATATAAGGAGCACATAAATAAAAACTAGGGGCTTTTTTAGGTAAAGAAGCAATAAAGTTAGTATAGCGAGTGTGGAAAAGTGGTGGCAGGAGTTGCGAAATTCTCCCTAAGAAATTGACTACTTTACTAGACCAATAGCAAGTTTATGTTGGATAGGCCACTACTAGCATGTCATCCCTGGCTTGGAATTCTATGCACTTATGATTGGAACTATTAGCAAGCATCCACAACTACTAACGTTCATTAAGGTAAAACCAAACCATAGCATTAAGATATATTGGTCCCCCTTCAATCCCGTATGCATCCTATGCTAGGTTGAAGCTTCTGTCACTCTTGCCCTCCAATACATAGTCCTATCAACATACAACTAACCCTATGGTGTGATCCACGTGCGCGCTCATATGATGGGCACCAAAGGACAACAACATAACCACAAGAAAATTAAACCAATCATAGCAATTCACCAATTACCGATAGGACAACGAAAATCTAGTCAGACATCATAGGATGGCAACACATCATTGGATAATAATATGAAGCATAAAGCACCATGTTCAAGTAGAGGGTACAATGGGTAGCGGGAGAGTGGATCACTGTAGATAGATGGGGGAAGGTGATGAATATGTTGGTGAAGATGATGGAGTTCTTGGTGTAGATCGCCGTCGCACGATGATGGACCCGGTGGCGCTCCGGCGCCACCAGAAGCGAGGGCGAGAGCCCCCTCCTTCTTCTTCTTACTTGACCTTCCCCCTAGATGGGAGAAGGGTTTCCCCTCTGGTCCATGGCCTCCATGGCGGCGGAGGGGCGAGAGCCCCTCCGAGATTGGATCTCTCTCTGTTTCTGCGTTCCAGATTCTGGCCTTTCGCCGTTTCTTATATTCCCGGAGATCCTAACTCCGATTGGGCTGAAATTTGGACACGATTTTTGATAACCCACAAGTATAGGGGATCGCAACAGTTTTCGAGGGTAGAGTATTCTACCCAAATTTATTGATTCGACACAAGGGGAGCCAAAGAATATTCTCAAGTATTAGCAGTTGAGTTGTCAGTTCAACCACACCTGGATAACTTAATATCTGCAGCAAAGTATTTAGTAGCAAAGTAATATGATAGTAGTGGTAATGGTAACAAAAGTAACAGTAGAAAAAGTAATATTTTTGGTATTTTGTAGTGATTGTAACAGTAGCAACGGGAAAGTAAATAAACGAAGAACAATATGGGGAAAGCTCGTAGGCATTGGATCGGTGATGGAGAATTATGTCGGATGCGGTTCATCATGTAATAGTCATAACATAGGGTGACACAGAACTAGCTCCAATTCATCAATGTAATGTATGCATGTATTCCGAATATAATCATATGTGCTTATGGAAAAGAACTTGCATGACATCTTTTGTCCTACCCTCCCGTGGCAGCAGGGTCCTAATGGAAACTAAGGGATATTAAGGCCTCCTTTTAATAGAGAACCGGAACAAAGCATTAGCACATAGTGAATACATGCTAAAACTATGGTCATCACCGGGAGTGGTCCCGATTATTGTCACTTCGGGGTTGCCGGATCATAACACATAGTAGGTGACTATAGACTTGCAAGATAGGATCAAGAACACACATATATTCATGAAAACATAATAGGTTCAGATCTGAAATCATGGCACTCTGGCACAAGTGACAAGCATTAAGCATAGCAAAGTCATAGCAACATCAATCTCAGAACATAGTGGATACTAGGGATCAAACCCTAACAAAACTAACTCGATTACATGATAGATCTCATCCAACCCATCACCGTCCAGCAAGCCTACGATGGAATTACTCATGCACGGCGGTGAGCATCATGAAATTGGTGATGGAGGATGGTTGATGATGACGACGGCGACGAATCCCCCTCTCTGGAGCCCCGAACGGACTCCAGATCAGCCCTCCCGAGAGGTTTTAGGGCTTGGCGGCGGCTCTGTATTGTAAAACGCGATGATTTCTTCTCCTCTATTTTTTTCTCCCCGAAAGCAAATATATAGAGTTGGAGTTGGCGTCGGAGGAGCTCAGAGGCCCACGAGGTGAGGCGCGCCCTAGGGGAGGGCGCCCCCACCTCGTGGACAGGGTGTGGGCCCCCTGATCTTCATCTTTTGCAACGATTTTTTTATTACTTCCAAATAGACGTTCCGTGGAGTTTCAGGTCATTCCGAGAACTTTTGTTTTTGCACATAAATAACACCATGGCAATTCTGCTGAAAACAGCGTCAGTCTGGGTTAGTTCCATTCAAATCATGCAAGTTAGAGTCCAAAACAAGGGCAAAAGTGTTTGGAAAAGTAGATATGACGGAGACGTATCAATTTTTATCCGGATATTGACTTTCTTGCGGCAAAATAAGGGCACCAACCGCCTTACGGGGTGTCCACGAGGGTCACGGGCGCGCCCACCCCCTGGGGTGCGCCCGTGCCTCATGGCCCCCTCAGGCATCCTCTCGTGTTGATTCTTCTTCCCAAAAATCACATATATTCCAAAAAAATCTTCGTCAGTTTTTATCCCGTTTGGACTCCGTTTGATATGGATTTTCTGTGAAACAAAAAACATGCAACAAATAGGAACTGACACTGGGCACTGGATCAATATGTTAGTCCCAAAAATAGTATTAGAAGTTGCCAAAAGTATATGAAAGTTGTATAATATTGGCATGGAACAATCAAAAATTATAGATATGACGGAGACGTATCAGAGTTCTTAAGTAATATGATTAATTGAACTTTAATTTATCATGAACTTAGTACCTGATAGTATTTTGCATGTCTATGTTGTTGTAGATCAATGGCCCGTGCTACTGTTCCTTTGAATTTTAATGCATTCCTAGAGAAAACTAAGTCGAAAGATGATGGTAGCAACTACATGGACTGGGTCCGTAACTTGAGGATTATTCTCATTGCTGCACAGAAGAATTACGTCCTGGAAGCATCGCTAGGTGCAAGACCCGCTGCAGGAGCAACGCTAGACGTTGTGAACGTCTGACAGAGCAAAGCTGATGACTACTCGATAGTTCAGTGTGCCATGCTTTACGGCTTAGAACCGGGACTTCAACGACGTTTTGAACGTCATGGAGCATATGAGATGTTCCAGGAGTTGAAGTTAATATTTCAAGCAAATGCCCAGATTGAGAGATATGAAGTCTCCAATAAGTTCTACAGCTGCAAAATGGAGGAGAATAGTTCTCTTAGTGAACATATACTCGGAATGTCTGGGTACCACAACCACTTGACTCAACTGGGAGTTAATCTTCCTGATGGTAGTGCCATTGATAGAGTTCTTCAATCACTACCACCAAACTACAGAAGCTTCCTGATGAACTATAATATGCAAGGGATGAACAAGAAAATTCCTGAGCTCTTCGCAATGCTAGAGGCTGCAAAGGTAGAAATCAAGAAGGAGCATCAAGTGTTGATGGTCAACAAGACCACTAGTTTCAAGAAAAAGGGCAAAGGGAAGAAGGGGAACTTCAAGAAGAACAGCAAGCAAGTTGTTGCTTGATAACCCACAAGTATAGGGGATCGCAATAGTTTTCGAGGGTAGAGTATTCAACCCAAATTTGTTGATTCGACACAAGGGGAGCCAAAGAATATTCTCAAGTATTAGCAGCTGAGTTGTCAATTCAACCACACCTGGAAACTTAGTATCTTCAGCAAAGTGTTTAGTAGCAAAGTAATATGATAGTGGTGGTAACGGTAACAAAAGTAAAGACAACAAAAGTAATGTTTTTAGTATTTTTGTAGTGATTGTAACAATAGCAACGGAAAAGTAAATAAGCGAGAACCAGTATATGGAAAACTCGTAGGCACCGGATCAGTGATGGATAATTATGCCGGATGTGGTTCATCATGTAACAGTCTTAACATAGGGTGACACAGAACTAGCTCCAATTCATCAATGTAATGTAGGCATGTATTCCGTAAATAGTCATACGTGCTTATGGAAAAGAACTTGCATGACATCTTTTGTCCTACCCTCCCGTGGCAGCAGGGTCCTATTGGAAACTAAGGGATATTAAGGCCTCCTTTTAATAGAGAACCGGAACAAAGCATTAGCACAGAGTGAATACATGAACTCCTCAAACTATGGTCATCACCGGGAGTGGTCCCGATTATTGTCACTTCGGGGTTGCCGGATCATAACACATAGTAGGTGACTATAGACTTACAAGATAGGATCAAGAACACACATATATTCATGAAAACATAATAGGTCCAGATCTGAAATCATGGCACTCGGGCCCTAGTGACAAGCATTAGGCATAGCAAAGTCATAGCAACATCAATCTCAGAACATAGTGGATACTAGGGATCAAACCCTAACAAAACTAACTCGATTACATGATAAATCTCATCCAAGCCATCACTGTCCAGCAATCCTACGATGCAATTACTCATGCACGGCGGTGAGCATCATGAAATTGGTGATGGAGGATGGTTGATGATGACGACGGCGACGAATCCCCCTCTCCGGAGCCCCGAACGGACTACAGATAAGCCCTCCCGAGAGAGATTAGGGCTTGGCGGCGGCTCCGTATCGTAAAACGCGATGAAACTTTCTCTCGATTTTTCTCCCGAAAGCCAATATATGGAGTTGGAGTTGGCCGGAGGGCATCGAGGGCCCACAAGGTAGGGGCGCGCCTGGGGGAGGCGCGCCCCAGCCTCGTGGACAGGTGTGGGCCCCTGGTCTTCATCTTTAGCGAGGATTTTTATTATTTATTATAAGATATTCCATGGAGTTTCAGGTCATTCCGAGAACTTTTGTTTTACGCACATAAAACAACATCATGGCAATTCTCTTTGAAAACAGCGTCATCCGGGTTAGTTCCATTCAAATCATACAAGTTAGAGTCCAAAACAAGGGCAAAAGTGTTTGGAAAAGTAGATACGACGGAGACGTATCAACTCCCCCAAGCTTAAACCCTTGCTTGTCCTCAAACAATTCAGTTGACAAACTGAAAGAGAAAAAGAAAAACTTTTACAAACTCTGTTTGCTCTTGTTGTTGTAAACATGAAAAGCCAGCATTCAAGTTTCAGTAATTATTATGAACTAACCATACTCACAATAACACGTAGGTCTCACAATTACTCATATCAATAATATAATCAGCTAGCGAGCCATAATAATAAAACTCGGATGACAACACTTTCTCAAAATAATCATAACATGATATAACGAAATGGTATCTCGCTAGCCCTTTCTGAGACCGCAAAACATAAATGCAGAGCACCTTTAAAGATCAAGGACTGACTAACCATTGTAATTCATGGTAAAAGAGATGCAGTCAAGTCATACCCAAAATAAACCAATTATAATGAATGCAAACGACAGTGTGCTCTCCAGCGGGTGCTTTTTTAATAAGAAGGGTGATGACTCAACATAAAAGTAAATAGATAGGCCCTTCGCAGAGGGAAGCGAGGATTTGTAGAGGTGCGAGCTCGATTTTGAAATAGCGATAAATTATATTTTGAGCGACATACTTTCACTGTCAATGCGACAACAATGAGATGGCTGTATCTTCCATACTACATGCATTATAGGCAGTTCCCAAACAGAATGGTAAAGGTTTATACTCCCCCTCCTCCACAAGCATCAATCCATGGCTTGCTCGAAACAACGAGTGCCTCCAACATTCAACGGGTCCCAGGGGGAGTTTTGTTTAATTATTTTGATTTGCTTTGATCTTTTTGGATCATAGGACTTGGCATCCCGGTTACCGGCCCTTTCTCGTGAATGAGGAGCGGAGTCCACTCCTCTTGAGAAGAACCCACCTAGCATGGAAGATATAGGCAGCCCTAGTTGCACATGAGCTGCTCGAGCATACAAAACAAAATTTTTATTTGAAGGTTTGGAGTTTGGCACATACAATTTACTTGGAACGGCAGGTAGATACCGCATATAGGAAGGTATAGTGGACTCATATGGAACAACTTTGGGGTTTAAGGAGTTTGGATGCACAAGCAGTATTCCCGCTTAGTGCAGTGAAGGCTAGCAAAAGGCGGGAAGCGACCAAGCGAGAGAGCGACAACAGATCGTAAACATGCATTAAAATTAATTTACACCGAATATAAGCATGAGTAGGATATAGTCCACCATGAACATAAATATCATGAAGGCTATGTTGATTTGATTCAACTACATGCGTGAACATGTGCCAAGTCGAGTCACTCAATTCATTCAAAGGAGGATACCATCCATCATACCACATCATAATCATTCTAATAGCATGTTGGCATGCAAGGTAAACCACTATAACTCATAGCTAATCAAGCATAGCACAAGCAACTATAATCTCTAAATGTCATTGCAAATATGTTTACTTCATAATAGCTGAATCAGGAACGATGAATCATCATATTTACAAAAACAAGAGAGGTCGAGTTCATACCAGCTTTTCTCATCCCAATAAGTCCATCATATATCATCATTATTGCCTTTCACTTGCACGACCGAACAATGTGTATAATAATAATAGTGCACGTGCATTGGACTAAGTTGGAATCTGCAAGCATTCAACTCAAGAGAGAAGACAAGTAATATGGGATCTAAGTTAGATTAACAATAATGCATATAAGAGCCACTAAGCATTTTCAATATAGTCTTCTCGACCCCCAAAGAAAGGAAAAGAAATAAAAACTATTTACAGGGGAGAGCTCCCAACAAGCAAAAGAAGAACGGGAAATATTTCTGGGTTTTCTTTTTAATTCTTCTACAAGCAAGGAAAGTAGACTAACTAATTTTTTTGTTTTTTCTTAAGGTTTATCAAACACACAAGAAGAAAGAAAGTAAACTAGCATGGATATTAAAGTGGAAGAGTATGAGCACCGACATCTAGCAATGAGTGTGTGTGAACATAAATGTAATGTCGGTGGGAAATACGTACTCCCCCAAGCTTAGGCTTTTGGCCTAAGTTGGTCTATTGCCAGGGATAGCCTGGCTGATACCCGTAGGTGTAGCTGGGGTCATACTGTGGCGTGGAATAGTTAGGATCATAATGTGATGAAGAGGACTCTGATTGCCACTGGCTGGCAACCGCCTCAGGATCCCAAGAATAAACAGACATTCGTGGAGGCTCATCTTGTGGCTCCGGTTCTGGGGCTGGTGCAGGATTCTGATAGGCTTGAACAGCCGCTCACGGAACAATGTAAGAACCTGTAGACAAGTTAAACAAAGAGGGAGCAGGCAAAGTAATAGTCTCAGGGTGATGTTTATCAAAGTACAATTTATTTTTAAGCTCCCCTTCGTGACTCTTAACAAGAAAATCATGCGCTAGCATACTCTTATAATCTAAATAAGCACGGGGCATCGCTGTTTATTATTTCTCCTCATGCCTAATAGGTATTTCAAAATATTCAGCTAGGCGTGAAGCATAAATGCCCCCAAAGATGGGGCCCTTAGTGCGGTTCAGACTTAACCGTCTAGCAAAAATTCCACCCATACTTATAGAGTTATTGCGGTATAAACCATGGAACAAAATAATGATATCAGGAATGCTAAGGTTCCCACAGTTCCCGCGAACAATCAAGCAACGACTAGCAAATAAGGCAAAGTAGCGCAAAACAGGAAAATGTATGCTAGTAATTCTTGCATCAGAAACCTTTCTGGTTTCTCCCATAGTGATAGTGTTAATAAAAGCTTCCACTTCATTACGGTGTGGTTCATCTAAGGTGCCCTCAAAAGGTATTTTGCAAACCTCGCAAAATTCAGCTAATGTCATCTCCTTAACAACGTCATATAAATGGAACTCTCTGTTGGAGGTGATTTCTTAGGGAAAAGTAAAGTTCTGCACAAAAGTATTTGTGAGTAAGAATCTTGATGGCGTTGGTCGCGGAGGAAGTTGGTGAGGCCAGCGTTCTCAATCAATAGATAGAAATCCTCATAAATCCCGGCTCTCCTCAAGAAGTCATCGGAAGGCCAATCACACGGCCGAACCTCCGCGATACAAGGCAAATTAAATTTGGGCTTCTGTTCTTCTTCCTTTTGTTTCTCCTTAGAACTTCGGCTCGACGAGCCCCTCAAAAGTCTCTTCATTATTTCTGAAACAATCTGAAATTTTTAGTAACTTCAAATAAAAGTGAACCAACTTCAATAAAATTGATAGCAACTACTCATACAAGTGCCTAGAGCATATATCAAGCATTAGAACTACTTGGAACCATATAAATTTGACATGCAAGCTCAAGAACATGGTCACCTATGCAGCACAAATTTGCAATGAATAAAGCATTAGAACAAAAACTAATTGGACCAATGGAGGAGTCACATACCAAGGAACAATCTCCCCAAGCAGTTTTGCGAGAGGTGCTTTGAGCAAGGAGATCGAAAATCGTAGCAAAAGTTGCTGGAACACGAGCTTGAGTTGGTTTTTCGGGTTTGTGTGAGACAGAGGAAGAAGATGGGTGCAGGGATAAGTGGAGGAGGGCCACCATGGGCCCACGAGGCAGGGGGCGCGCCCTCCACCCTCGTGGCCAGGTGGCAGCTCCCCATGTAACTTTTGCACTAAAATCCTCAAATATTCGAAAAAATCATATTAAATTGGCATGGCATTACGAAGACTTTTATTTTGGGATATTTTATATTGCATGGATAAGTCAGAGGCAGACATGAAAAATACTATTTTACTTTATTTTTACTAAATAACAGAGAATATAAAGAGGGTACAGAAGGTTGTGCTTCTAGTTTCATCCATCTCATGCTCATCAAAAGGAATCCACTAACAAGGTTGATCAAGTCTTGTTAACAAACTCATTCCGATTAATATGAAACCGGAGAAATTTCGAATAACACTATGTTACCTCAACGGGGATATGGACATCCCCAATAATAAGTATATCATATTTCTTCTTGACAGTAGGGGGAGGAAATTCAAAACCTCCAAATATAATCGATGAAAATTTTCCAATAGAGTTGATACTATAAACTTGAGGTTGTTTCCTCGGAAAGTGTACCGTGTGCTCATTACCATTAACATGAAAAGTGACATTGCCTTTGTTGCAATCAATAACAGCCCCTGCAGTATTAAGGAAAGGTCTTCCAAGAATAAAGACAAACTATCATCCTCGGGAATATCAAGAATAACAAAGTCCGTTAGAATAGTAACGTTTGCAACCACAACAGGCACATCCTCACAAATACCGACAGGTATAGCAGTTGATTTATCAGCCATTTGCAAAGATATTTCAGTAGGTGTCAACTTATTCAAGTCAAGTCTACGATATAAAGAGAGAGGCATAACTGAAACACCGGCTCCAAGATCACATAAAGCAGTTTTAACATAATTTCTTTTAATGGAGCATGGTATAGTAGGTACTCCTGGATCTCCAAGTTTCTTTGGTATTCAACCCTTAAAAGTATAATTAGCAAGCATGGTGGAAATTTCAGCTTCAGGTATCTTTCTTTTATTTGTTATGATATCCTTCATATACTTAGCATAAGGATTTGTTTTGAGCACATCAGTTAATCGCATACGCAAAAAGATAGGTCTAATCATTTCAGCAAAGCGCTCAAAATCCTCATCATCCTTTTTCTTGGATGGTTTGGGAGGAAAAGGCATGGGTTTCTGAACCCATGGTTCTCTTTCTTTACCATGTTTCCTAGCAACGAAGTCTCTTTTATCATAACATTGATTCTTTGATTGTGGGTTATCAAGATCAACAGCAGGTTCAACTTCTACATCATTATCATTACTAGGTTGAGCATCATCATGAACATCATCATTAACATTATCACTAGGTTCATGTTCATTACTAGATTGTGTTTCAGCATCAGACATAGAGATATCATTTGGATTATCAGGTGGTTCAGCAATAGGTTCACTAGAAGTTTGCACAGTTCTATCATTTTTTCTTTTTCTTCCTCTTAGAAGAACTAGGCATATCAATATTATTTCTCTGAGAATCTTGCTCGATTCTCTTTGGGTGGCCTTCAGGATACAAAGGTTCCTGAGTCATTCTACCAGTTCTAGTAGCCACTCTAACAACATTATCACTTTTCTTACTATTCATTTCATTAAGCACTTCTTTTTGAGCTTTAAGTACTTGTTCTACTTGAGTGGTAACCATAGAAGCATGTTTGCTAACAAGTTTAAGTTCACCTCTAATATTAGCCATATAATCACTCAAGCGTTTAATCATAAAGGTATTCTGTTTTAATTGTCTACCAAAATAAGCATTAAAGTCATCTTGCTTAAACATAAAGTCATCAAACTCATCCAAGCACTAACTAGCAATTTTAGTAGGAGGGACTTCAGTTTTATCATATCTATAGAGAGAATTTACCTTTACTACTTGTGTTGGGATATCGGGAGGTTCTTCAGTAAATAAGTAATTGAGATCATATACTTCTTCAACAGGCGGTGAATTAAGACCATGTATTTCTTCAATAGGTGGTAAATTCTTAACATCTTCAGCTTTAATACCTTTTTCTTTCATAGATTTCTTTGCCTCTTGCATATCTTCGGGACTGAGAAATAGAACACCTCTCTTCTTCGGAGTTGGTTTAGGAATAGGCTCAGTAATTGGCTCGGGAGATGGCTCGGGAGTTGGCTCAGGAGGTGGCCAATTATTTTCATTTGTCAACATATTATTCAATAAATTTTCAGCTTCATCCGGTGTTCTTTCCCTGAAAAGAGAACCAGCACAACTATCCAGGTAATCTCTGGAAGCATCAGTTAGTCCATTATAAAAGATATCAAATATTTCAGCTCTCTTAAGAGGATGATCAGGCAAAGCATTAAGTAACTTGAGAAGCCTCCCCCAAGCTTGTGGTAGACTTTCTTCTTCAATTTGCACAAAATTATATATATCCCTCAAAGCAGCTTGTTTCTTATGAGCAGGGAAATATTTAGCAGAGAAGTAATAAATCATATCCTGGGGACTTTGCACACAACCAGGATCAAGAGAATTGAACCATATCTTAGCATCACCCTTTAATGAGAACGGAAATATTTTGAGTAAATAAAGGTAGCGTGATCTCTCATTATTAGTAAACAGTTCAGCTATATCATCTAACTTACGAAGATGTGCCACAATAGTTTCAGATTCGTAGCCATAAAAAGGATCAGATTCAACCAAAGTAATTATATCTGGATCAACAGAAAAATCATAATAATCCTGATCAGGAACACAGATAGGTGAAGTAGCAAAAGCAGGGTCGGGTCTCATCCTACCTCTAAAAGATTCTTTACTCCATTTAACTAGCGACCTATTACGTTCAAGACTATCCTGGCGAGCAAGAATAGCTTCAGTAGATTCAACATTAAAAAGGTAACCCTCAGGAATAGCAGGCCTATTTTCATCATCACTAACATCATCGTGTTCAGTTTCAATAATTTCTCTTTCTCTAGACCTAGAAATTTGTTCATCTAGAAATTCACCAAGAGGCACAGTAGTATCAAGCATAGAAGTAGTTTCATCATAAGTATCATGCATAGCGAAGTGGCATCATCAATAACATCGACATATCGGAACGAATAGCGAAGCAGGTTTAGGTGTCGCTAGCTTACTCATAATGAAGGTGAATCAAGTGCAGAGCTAGATGGCAGTTCCTTACCTCCCCTCGTGGTTGAGGGATAAATTGTTGTCTTAGCGTCTTTCAAATTCTTCATAGTGTCCAGCAGATATAAATCCCAAGTGAATCAAAGAATAGAGTTTGCTCCCCAGCAACGGCGCCAGAAAAAGGTCTTGATAACCCACAAGTATAGGGGATCGCAACAATTTTTGAGGGTAGAGTATTCAACCCAAATTTGTTGATTCGACACAAGGGGAGCCAAAGAATATTCTCAAGTATTAGCAGCTGAGTTGTCAATTCAACCACACTTGGAAACTTAGTATCTGCAGCAAAGTGTTTAGTAGCAAAGTAATATGATAGTGGTGGTAACGGTAACAAAAGTAAAGACAGCAAAAGTAATGTTTTTGGTATGTTTGTAGTGATTCTAATAAGTAGTAACGGAAAAGTAAATAAGCGAGAACCATTATATGGAAAACTCAGAGGCACCGGATCGTGATGGATAATTATGCGGATGTGGTTCATCATGTATGATCATAACATAGGGTGACACAGAACTAGCTCCAATTCATCAATGTAATGTAGGCATGTATTCGTAAATAGTCATACGTGCTTATGGAAAAGAACTTGCATGACATCTTTTGTCCTACCCTCCCGTGGCAGCGGGTCCTATTGGAAACTAAGGGATATTAAGGCCTCCTTTTAATAGAGAACGGAACAAAGCATTAGCATAGAGTGAATACATGAACTCCTCAAACTATGGTCATCACCGGAGTGGTCCCGATTATTGTCACTTGGGTTGCGGATCATAACACATAGTAGGTGACTATAGACTTGCAAGATAGGATCAAGAACACACATATATTCATGAAAACATAATAGGTTCAGATCTGAAATCATGGCACTCGGGCCCTAGTGACAAGCATTAGGCATAGCAAAGTCATAGCAACATCAATCTCATAACATAGTGGATACTAGGGATCAAACCCTAACAAAACTAACTCGATTACATGATAAATCTCATCCAAGCCATCACTGTCCAGCAAGCCTACGATGCAATTACTCACGCACGGTGGTGAGCATCATGAAATTGGTGATGGAGGATGGTTGATGATGACGACGGCGACGAATCCCCTCTCCGGAGCCCCGAGCGGACTCAGATCATCCTCCGAGAGAGATTAGGGCTTGGCGGCGGCTCCAGATCGTAAAACGCGATGAAACTTTCTCTCGATTTTTCTCCCGAAAGCCAATATATGGAGTTGGAGTTGGCGTCGGAGGGCATCGAGGGGCCCACGAGGTAGGGGGGCGCGCCCGGGGAGGGCGCCCCCACCCTCGTGGACAGGGTGTGGCCCCCCTGGTCTTCATCTTTGGCGAGGATTATTTGTTATTTATTATAAGATATTCGTGGAGTTTCAGGTCATTCCGAGAACTTTTGTTTTCTGCACATAAAACAACATCATGGCAATTCTGCTGAAAATAGCGTCAGTCCGGGTTAGTTCCATTCAAATCATACAAGTTAGAGTCCAAAACAAGGGCAAAAGTGTTTGGAAAAGTAGATACGACGGAGACGTATCATTGCTCTAGTGAAGAAGCCCAAGTCTGGACCTAAGCTTGAGACTGAGTGTTTCTACTGCAAAGGGACTGGTCACTGGAAGCGGAACTGCCCTTAGTATTTGGCGGATAAGAAGGATGGCAAAGTGAAAGGTATATTTGATATACATGTTATTGATGTTTACCTTACTAATGTTCGCAGTAGTGCCTGGGTATTTGATATTGGTTCTGTTGCTCATATTTGCAACTCGAAACATGGGCTACAGATTAAGGGAAGATTGGCTAAGGACGAGGTGACGATGCGCGTGGGAAATGGTTCCAAAGTCGATGTGATCGCCGTCGGCACGCTACCTCTACATCTACCTACGGGATTAGTTTTAGACCTGAATAATTGTTATTTGGAGCCAGCGTTAAGCATGAACATTATATCTGGATCTTGTTTGATGCAAGATGGGTATTCATTTAAATCATAGAATAATGGTTGTTCTATTTATATGAGTAATATCTTTTATGGTCATGCACCCTTGATGAGTGGTCTATTTTTGTTGAATCTCGATAGTAGTGACACACATATTCATAGTATTGAAACCAAAAGATATAAGTTCAATAATGATAGTGCAACTTATTTGTGGCAGTGCCGTTTAGGTCATATTGGTGTAAAGCGCATGAAGAAACTCCATGCTAATTAATGGGCTTTTGGAATCACTTGATGCTTGCGAACCATGCCTCATAGGCAAGATGACTAAGACTCCGTTCTCCGGAACAATGGAGCGAGCAATAGACTTATTGGAAATAATACATACCGATGTATGCGGTCTGATGAGTGTTGAGGCTCGCGGCGGGTATTGTTATTTACTAACCTTCACAAATGATTTGAGCAGATATGGGTATATCTACTTGATGAAAAATAAGTCTGAAACATTTGAAAAGTTCAAAGAATTTTAGAGTGAAGTGGAAAATCATCGTAACAAGAAAATAAAGTTTCTAGGATCTGATCGTGGAGGAGAATATTTGAGTTACGATTTTTGTCTTCATTTGAAACAATGTGGAACAGTTTCGCAACTCACGCCACCCGGAACACCACAGCGTAATCGTGTGTCCGAACGTCGTAACCGCACTTTATTGGATATGGTGTGATCTATGATGTCTCTTACTGATTTACCGCTATCGTTTTGGGGTTATGTGATACGTCTCCAACGTATCTATAATTTTTGATTGTTCCATGCTATTATATTACCCCTTTTGGATGTTTATGGGCTTTATTTTACACATTTATACCATTTTTGGGAATAACCTACTAACTGGAGGCCCAGCCCATATTGCAGTTTTTTTTGCCTATTTCAGTATTTCGAAGAAAAGGAATATCAAACGGAGTCCAAATGGAATGAAACCTTCGGGAGCGTGATTTTTGGAACGAACGTGATCCAGAGGACTTGGAGTGCAAGTCAAGAAGCAACCGAGGCCTCCACGAGATAGGAGGGCGCCCCCCTGTCGGTGTACTAGAGTAGGGGTACCCTAGTATCCCGAACTTGTGCACGGGCAGTTGCAGCACCCCGCGGCAAGGCTTGCCGGGTGACCGCCAAGGTCCTCCGTGGTTCCTTTGGAGCCATTCAAGAACAAAGTATTCAAGCCAAGGAGACAAGGCCCCGGCAAGAGGAGCTTGCCGGGAAGGCCAACCAAGGCATCAGGAGCCATTCAAGAACAGAGTATTCAAGCCATGGAGACAAGGCCCCGGCAAGAGGAGCTTGCGGAAAAATAACAAGGCATCTCAAGGAACTTGCCGAACGCGCCACGCGTCCGTATCACATCCAGTTAGACCATGCATTAGGGTGTGCATCATGTTTAAATTCCATTTGAATTTGAAATGGGAAGGCAGAAACCCAGAACACCCCCTTAAAATAACTAGGGTTTACTAAAAATTATTTCAATGAATCCGAAATGCCCTTCAAAATGCTCATCCTCTTTGTTTTGGTTCAGAACCCATGTCAAAGAAGGTGTATCATTTTCTAGGTCATCTAAAGGTTCTAGGATTAATCCACAAGTTTTGAACTTGAGCATTTTAAATTATATAAAATATTTTAAATGTTCAAAATTGCCAAACCAAAATGTTTCATGTTGGGAATATTCCAACAAGGGACCAGGAGCATTTTGGTGATTTTTAAAACATTTTTGGTATTTTAGAAAAACCCCACAAAGTTGCAGAAATTAGAAAAAGATAAAAAAAGGCAGAAACCTTACGGCGCTGTGTTCGCCCACTGCTGCCCAGCCAGAGCCGCGCCAGTGAAGCTGCTTGGCTCGGCCAGTGAGCAGCCAGTGCCCGACGGCGAGCTCGAGGCGCCACGCAGCTGGCCGCCGCCCGCTTCACCTCCTCGCCGCCTCGCTGCCTGGATGGCCTCCACGTCGTCGCCCGACCCCCTGGACCGCCATTCGCCCCTGCCTCATCTCTCGCTCTCCCCAACTTGGCCGCCGCCATCGCCCGCGCCACCGCCAATCGTGCTCCCGCCGTCCATGCTCCTCCCCACCATGTCCAGGAGCTCCGCCGACTCCACTACCCCTAGCTAGCTGAGACCCGCTCGCTCTAAGTACCCGAACCCAGCTCACCGACCTCGACCGAGCTCAAGTCGCGGAGATCCTTTGGCGTCGCCGTCGCCCGGTTCATCCCGACCCGGCGAGGCTCTCTACACGACGCCCGTGAGCATACCTCCTCCCTTCCCTCTCTCGCGCCCCGAGCAACATAACGACCCAACCACGATCGCCCAGACGCACCGCCATGAGCTCGTCGCCGACGAGGCTCCGGCCACCCAACGGCCACGCCACCGTGTCCATCGCACTCACCACGTTGCGTTGGGTCCAACCCTGCACTCCACGCGCCTCACCTTGCCCCCTAGCGGCGAGTCCGAGATCACCCGAGCCCGGCCGCCGCCAAACTCGTCGCCGGCGCCAACTCCGCCACCCGACCCCAACTAACTCCACCAGAGCTGCGGTTCGTCTCCAGCTCCACGTAGATGCCTTCGCGCCCCATTTGGTGGCGGAACGCAAAAGCACTTTGCTTCGCGCGCGCTTTGGCCTCGCCGTCGGCTAGACGCCCGGCGAGTTGACACGACCATTGGTGGTGGCCCTGTTGATCGCTCTGAGTCAATGACGGTGGACCCCTGGTTAACTAATTAGGTTAGTTCTAATTAAAATTAATTAGTTAAACTAACTCTTGACATGCGGGTCCCACTGTCGGTTTGACTGGACGACCCGTTGACCCTGACGTCCACGCTGACCTCATGCTGACGCAATAAATGAATTTCTGGATTTATTCTGATATAGCAAATTCCAGAATATAAATCAAATTTCAAATGCTTATAACTTTTATTCTATAACTCCAAATACAAAGATTTATATATGAAAAATTATCAGAAAAATCCACTCTATCCATTGGTACAGGTTTCATGCATGTTAAAGCAAGTTAACTATGCTGTTTAACCAGAATAAGAAATTGCACCATTAGGACTAACTCAAATGAGCTATCATTTGAATCCTTGATTCAAATGAGTTCATCCCCTGTTCTTTCAGCTTGCATTAGACCAACACACATCCATATTGCCATGTCATAGCATGCATCATATTGTTGCATATTGTCATGTGTGTTTACTTTCGGTGTGCTTTCATGATAGGTTCTGCCCCCGAGGATAACCTCGACTATCCATCGAAGGGCGTTACTCTACCCCAGTTCCATCAGGCAAGCAACCCGTTGATCATTTCGATACAAACCCATGTTCTCGCTTCTGCTCTCGTTTACTGCATTAAGACAACGCGATTCAAACTGTTGTGTGCTGCGGTAGTTGAACCCACTTCCTCTGCATGACCTGTCATTGCCACAGTAACTAGATGAAACCCACTAGTATGTGTAGGAGTTGATTGAGCCATGTTTGTGATTCCTACCATGCTATGCTTGCTATGCTTAGAGTTGTGTCAGGTCTGGCTCATCGGGATGATGAACTGGAGTGAAAGGTTGTGTTGGTTCGAGAGTGAAAGTGTTGAACATGATTTGGTAAAGGTATCGATGAGAGGCCATGTAGGAGTACATGGTGGGTTGTTTCATTGAAGCCGAACTTAAGAACTGAGATCTGTGTTTGTGATCCATGAACTAGCTACTACCACGCATTGGGCCCGAAACCAATGGACCCTCTAAACTTCTTAACCACCCTGTTCTTAGTCCGGAGTTGCAAGTAGTTTCGGTGTTTGTAGCATCTTTGGGGGCACGCAACGCTGACCTTAGGGGTGGGTTGTGTTGCGGTAGGCACGTGGCCCGGTGTCTGAGTGCCCGTTTGGTATCTCGGGAACCCTGCACACATCGTTCGGGCTGTATGGGAAACCTCGGCGGACTCCTGCGGATGGAACCCGAATAGGCGATAAACCTGGACTAGGGACTTGAGTGTTTAGGTAGGCTGTGGCCGACACCCACGTTGGGCTTCCGCTTGAAGGTTGCAGAGTACATGTCGTAAACGGCGATAAGTGGTGAGAGTGTGTGAAGAAGTACACCCTGAAGGGTTAAATATGATCTATTCGAATAGTCGTGTCCACGGAGAAGGACTTCTGGGTTACCTATATCAGTTCATAGACAAGTAAATGGATACTACTAAAAGCCTCAAGATAAGTGTGAATATCGTGGATGGCCCTCTCGGGGATGACGAGAGAGGATCCACGGTGGAGTATTGTGATGGTGATTAGTGGACTCGTGTACGACAAATGCTTTACAAAGTGGTGTCACGTAGGATTGTTTAGCCAAGAGTCAAAGCTGGCTTGCTGCAAATAACTCCACTTCCTTCCTTGAGAATGTGCATGTATGATAGGATTCTTTGGTAAGACTTGCTGAGTACCTTTGTACTCATGTTTGCTTAATTAATGTTTTTCAGAGGACTATACTACCCTCCGACGGATTCTATGTAGATATTGACTTGACGAGTGAACTAGCCACCCAGGTGGCGATCTAAGACTTGTGAAGGGCCATTGTAGATAGAAAGGCTCCAACAAGCTTTCTTTCTTTCTAGGGTCTGTACTCAGACTAGTTTGCTTCCGCATGTGCTTGTATGATTGTATGACTTGAGTGTTGGGTCATGTGACCCTACCTGTATGACTATGTTATGTATGGCTCCTCGGGCCTCTTAAATAAAGTACTTGAGTTGTAGAGTTTTGTTGTGATGCCTTGTTGTATTTACTCATATCGGGCATATTTGCGTGTATGATTGAAATGCTTGGTATGAGTGGGATCCGACAATCTAGTTGTTTATCCTTGGCAGCCTCTCATATGGGGAAATGTAGTCTCGTGCTTACGGCGATAGTAGTCCGCTACAGCCGGTTCACGGAGTCCGCTAGCCAAACACTCTGCTTGGACACTTGATTGGCCGGCATGTGATTCATTTCGTTCCTATATACATCCCGGGAAATGTCACGCGGTGGTATTCGAGTCCTGCCTAGCCTGCTACAGCCGGGATACCGGAGTCCTGTTAGCCAGATGCTACAGCCCGAATTCATCGTTGATGACCGACATGCTCGAGGTGATTCATGTATGCCTGTCCCCATAGGTTAGTGCCGCTTTGGGTTCACGACTAGCCATGTCGGCCCGGTTCTTTGTCATGTGGATGCTAGCGACACTATCATATACGTGAGCCAAAAGGCATAAGCGGTCCCGAGCCATGGTAAGGCGACACCGTGGGAATACCGTGCGTGAGGCCGCAAAGTGATATGAGGTGTTACCAGCTAGGTCGATGTGACTTGGAATCGGGTCTGACAGCGTTGGCATCGAGCGGGGCTGCTGTAGGTTCGCTAAGCCAAACTGGTGAAGTTGAGTCTAGAAATGCTTTAGTTATATGTAGGGAATTGATTGTGGGAGGAGCGTAAGGCTCTTTTACTCCTTTACCTTATGCCCTCGATCCGAGTCATCCTCTTCTCATTCGACGTGGGTTTAGGACTAGGCTCTCTTCTTCTATCAGGTTCACGTGTTACTAATCCGTAGTAACTTGTAGGATTGTTGGTTACATCCTCAGTGCAGTGCTACTAAATTTTAGTATGCTATCTTTTGAACCAGAACCTTGATATGATGTTGTTGAGTGGTTTTGCAATCTGATTTTGAATGTCTCAAATCTGATTTTGAGCAGTTACAGATGTTATGCTGCCCGATTTTCCCTAGAAATTCTAATGCCTCTGCATTGTGGCTGTGCTTTCAGATGGCCACCCGTTCCCAGAACCAAGTGGTTCGCCTGACCCGTTGCATTGATGTGTGCGGTCACACGGCCATGTTGGTTAGGGTGATGATTGAATCTGGTTATCGATGGTATCCTGAATATACCGTCGAGGAACAGTTTAGGATTTCAATCAAAGCCAATACCTATGCACGGTCGGATTTATCCATCTTATCCGAGCTCTTGAGCCACTTCTTTGCTCTTATGGGCTCGGAATCACTATTGGAATATCGTGCAAGATGCAGCCTATTCCATGATGACTATTATTCGAGCGAACTGCCTTTTTGGGCAACACTGATTTTCGCTATATGCGGCATCCCTCCACGGGCGCATGGCTATCTTCGAGGTTTGTACAGCGATGCATCCCATGAGGACTCACTCCTTCGCACTACTCTTGAGTTCTTTGGAGGACAAGGACCGTGAGAACCGGGCCTTGCGTATGGAGCTTTTAATGCCCGTTCGACCTTTGGGCTACTCGACTAGGTTTGCACTGCCGTGCAAGCCGGATATATGGACATGAGGGACTTGTACCCTGTGCGGGCGAGTCTGCCGGACTTCATGGAGTGGCGTGAGGTTGGAGGCATCACTCCTCCTCGTGGGCCTCGTCTGCCACCGTTTGTTGGACCACGGCCACATCCGAGTCCTTATGGTCCACAGGACCCACAGGATTGTCTGTTCCCGGACGATCATGTTCCACTTCCGGGCTTGGGTGGTGACTTCTATGAGGACTACTATGGAGCTGTCTGAGTTAGCAGTAGTATTCCTAGTATGGTAATAGTTGTGTTTCCACCGTCCTGCGTGACTCGTGGAATACGACTTAGTGTGTATCGTTCCGGAAGTGTAGAAAAATAATGTATAGGAGTTGGAATGCTTCCGATGAGATGTAACGCCTTTCCTTATAGTTGTACTCCGTCAGGCTTGTACTAAACTATGAATGGTGTGTATGACCGTGGTATATATATATATGGCAGTTTTATATTACCATGTCATACGGATGAACATCTTTGCATTCCATGCTATCCATTTCCTTCCGCACTTCCTTGTTAAATTCTGCCATCCTGGTTTAAACCTTTGCTTTGTCTCCCAGGATGGTCAACACTCGCAATACTCCTGCTGTTCCGGAGCAGGGAGAAGCCAGTGCAACCAGAAATGTGGATCTGCCGCAACCGCCATCTTTGGCGAGGTGATCTTTGAAGCGAACGCAATAAGCGTGAAACCAACCGCTTATTGGGCGGATTGAACAAAACACAGCACGCCAGCCAAGAAGCGATGTGGTTTCACTCAACGATTTCGTCAAGCTATATCCCCAAAATTCAAATATTCCGTCGAGCCTCTCGACGCGGATGATTGGCTCGCAGCATCCCCACAAGCTGCGTTCGCTAACGTGGCTGAGGCTGACAAGGTTACCTTTGCCGCCTATCATCTTGAAGGCCCTGCTAGCCTCTGGTGGGAGAATTATGAGGCTATCGTCCGGTTGGACAAGTTACATCTTGGGCTGAATTCAGTGCCGCCTTCCGTGAGCATCATATTCTAGAAGGTCTTATGGACCATAAGCGTGAGGAATTCTGCAGTTTCACCCAAGGTAGGTGACGGTGGATGCCTACACCGTGAATTTGGGAGGTTAGCACGTTATGCCCCGAAGAAGTTTCTACCGATGCCAAGAAGCAGGCAAGGTTCCGCAAGGACTTAGCCACGAGCTACGCCGAGATCTCCGTCTGCATGAGTGTACCTCTTTCCGAAGCTAGTCAATAAGGCTATCGGCCCAAACTGGGCAGACTGATTTTGAGGCTTCACATAGCACATCCGTGATTCGGATCTCCATCCGCTCTGGATCCCGAAGCCGGGTTTGGGTTCCAAATACTGCTCTACCACCTAGGTACACCCGAGGCCATCCTCGAGGCGCCTCGCCCCAACCAACCGTATTTTCCACCCAAGACTTATGGAGGTCCCACTGCTAATGCTGCTCCACGTCCAAATGTGATAACTTGCTTCAAGTGTGGAGAGGCGGGCCACTATATCCGAGAGTGTCCCGAACAACCCCAATCAAGCTGGAAAGTCTGCTGGCGGCAAGCCAGCAGGAAAGGTGCCCTATGCTAAACCAGTTGCCACCGCTCGTGGCCATGTCAACTATGTCTCTGCTGAAGAAACCTATGAGGATCCCAACGTCGTCCTCGGTACGCTTTTTGTTAATTGCCATCCGGCAACCGTTCTTTTTGATACTGGAGCATCTCATTCATTTATTTCTGAGAGCTATGCTCGATTGCACAACACCACATTCTGTGACATGCCTACCTCCATGGAAATTCAAACTCCTTGTTCTAGATGGCAAACATCTAGGATAAGTCATGGGAATGAAATTCTTGTCGACAGATTAGTCTTTCTTGCATCTCTAATAGCTCTTAAGTCCTCGGACATAAACATCATCTTGGGTATGGACTGGATGTCAGCCCATTATGCTAAGATTGATTGCTCTACTAGAACTGTTCAACTTACCCATCCTTCGCGCAAGACAGTGAATGTTTTAACCCGAGTGTCTAAGCGCCGACTTTACTCCTTAAATGCCAACCCCTTCCGGACCTCGAAGATATTCCGGTAGTCCGTGATTTCCGGATGTCTTTCGGAGGAACTGCCGGTGTTCCACACAGCGGGGATGTCGAGTTCGTGATAGATCTTGTTCCGGAACCGTCCCAATCTCTAGAAGACCTTATAAGATGGCACCCTAGAACTAGCTGAACTTAGAAACAACTCGATGAGTCCTTGCGAAAGGTTTCATCCGTCCTAGTTCATCTCCATGGGCTTGCCCGTCCTCTTCGTCAAGAAGAAGGATGGTACGGATCGGATGGTTGTAGATTACCGACCTGTCAATTTGGTCACTATCAAGAACAAGTATCCGCTCCCGGGATCAACGACACTGTATGATCAGCTCGCTGGATCCTCGATCTTTTCAAGATGGATTTGAGGTTGGGCTACCATCAAATCAAAATCAAGAACGAGGACATACCCAAAGCGGCCTTTGTCACTCGTTATGGCCAATCTGAGTACACCGTCCGTCCTTCGGATTAACCAATGCTCCAGCCACTTTCTCTCGGTTAATGAACTCAATCTTCATGGAGTATTTGGATAAATTAAATCGTGGTATACCTCGATGATATACTCATCTACTCCAAGAATGAAGAAGAACATGCGAACATCTAAGGCTAGTATTGATGAAACTTGAGAGCACCGCCTTTATGCCAAGTTCTCTAAGTGTGAATTCGGTTACCGAAGTGACCTATCTAGGACATGTAATCTCTGGTAAGGGCATTGCTGTCAATCTGAGCGAGTTCAAGCCGTCCTTGATTGGACCCCACCTGAATCGGTCAAGCAAGTTGGAGTTTCCTCGGTTTAGCGAGCTATTGCCGCCGCTTAAATCGAGAATTTCTCTAAAGTTGCTAAACCTCTAACCGAACTCCTCAAGAAGGATAAAAGGTTGAATGGGCGCCACAAGGCGAGTTCAGCTTTCAGAACTGAAAAGGCGCTGACATCTGCTCCGTACTTGTTCCACCAGATTTCTCTAAGGACTTTATTATCTATTGCGGCGCCTCGCGACAAGGACTAGGTTGCATACTCATGCAAGATCGTCATGTGATTGCCTACGCTTCTCGGCGATTCGTCCACATGAGGATAACTACCCCACACGATCTAGAGCTTGCAGCGATGGTTCATGCACTTAAAACTTGGCGACATTACCTTACGGGTAATCGTTGCGAAATCTACACCGATCACCAAAGTCTGAAATATATCTTCACCCAACGGATTTGAATCTCGAGGCAAAGGCGTTGGGTCGAGTTGATACAGATTTCGACTTAGGAATATCTTACACCCGTGCAAAGCCAATGTCATGGTGGCGCTCTAAGTCATAAATCTTATTGTAACAATCTGATGTTACAACAAAGTCAACCATTTCTCCACGAGGAATTTCGTAAGCTTAATCTTCACATTGTTCCTCGAGGATTCCTTTCCACCCTGGTGGCAAAACCTACCCTTACGGATCAAATCATCAAGGCATAGAAGGTAGATCCGGGAGTCTCCCGTATCAGGAGAAACATCAGCAAAGGAGTCGCAGATTGTTTCTCCATTGATGAACAAGGTGTCGTGTTCTTTGGAGACCGTCTAGTGGTCCCCAAGGTGCGCAACCTGAGGCGATTGATCCTTAAGGAAGCTCATGACTCTCCTCTCACCATTCATCCCGGTAGTACTAAAATGTATCAAGACCTACGCCAGAGGTTTTGGTGGACTAGGATGAAGAGAGAAATCGCTCAATACATTGCTAATCTGCGGCGTCGTCGTCGAGTTAAAGCAGAGCATCAACGACCTGCTGGTACCCTTCAACCTTTGGAAATTCCTGAATGGAAATGGGATAAAATCGGTATGGATTTCATTACCGGGTTTCCCAGGACCAAGAGAGGGAATAATGCTATCTTCGTTGTCGTTGATTGTCTTTCCAAAGTAGCCCACTTCCTACCCGTTCGTGAGAGTATAACCGCTAGCCAGCTAGCTGAATTGTACATCTCTCGAATAGTGTCTCTTCATGGTGTTCCATTGGAGATTAACTCAGACCGTGGAAGTCTCTTCACCTCTCGATTTTGGGAAAGTTTCCAAAACGCTATGGGAACTCATCTCTCCTTTAGCACCGCTTTCCATCCCCAATCAAGTGGTCAAGTAGAACGAGTCAATCAAATCCTAGAGGACATGCTTCGAGCTTCTGTCATCTCTTTCGGCATAAATTGGGAGAAATGCCTTCCATTCGCCGAGTTCGCTTATAACAATAGTTATCAAGCCAGCCTGGGCAAAGCCCCTTTCGAAGTTCTTTACGGACGGAAATGTCGAACGCCTCTTAACTGGTCAGAAACCGAGGAGAGACAACTCTTTGGCCCGGATATGATTCAGGAAGCAGAAGAGCAAGTTCGCGTTGTTCGTGAGAAATTGAAAACAGCCCAATCTCGTCAAAAGAGCCAATATGACCGCAAGCATAAGCCTATGGCTTATGAAATTGGCAAGAAGGCTTACCTTGGGTTACTCCTTTGAAGGAACCCATCGATTGGTATCAAAGGCAAGTTGGCTCCTCGTTACATTGGACCCTTCGCATTCTTGCCAAGCGAGGAGAAGTTGCCTACCAATTGGAACTACCTCCGCATCTCTCCAAAGTCCATGATGTCTTCCACGTTTCCCAACTCAGGCGTTGCTTCTCGGATCCTATCCGTGGAGTGGACCACTAAAGCGCTTGATCTCCAAGATAACCTCACCTATCGAGAATATCCCGTTCGTATCCTCGATCAAACCGAGCGTACCACTCGGCGTCCGAATATCAAGTTTCTAAAGGTTCAATGGCCAAACCATTCCGAGCAAGAAGCAACTTGGGAAAGGGAGGATCGTCTTCGACTTGAGTATCCCACCTTTTTCGCAGAGCAGATCCTAAATCTCGGGACGAGATTCTTTTGAGTGGGGTGAGTTGTCACATCCCGGTTAGACCATGCATTAGGGTGTGCATCATGTTTAAATTCCATTTGAATTTGAAATGGGAAGGCAGAAACCCGAACACCCCCTTAAAATAACTAGGGTTTACTAAAATTATTTCAATGAATCCGAAATGCCCTTCAAAATGCTCATCCTCTTTGTTTTGGTTCAGAACCCATGTCAAAGAAGGTGTATCATTTTCTAGGTCATCTAAAGGTTCTAGGATTAATCCACAAGTTTTGAACTTGAGCATTTTAAATTATATAAAATATTTTAAATGTTCAAAAATTGCCAAACCAAAATGTTTCATGTTGGGAATATTCCAACAAGGGACCAGGAGCATTTTGGTGATTTTTAAAACATTTTTGGTATTTTAGAAAAACCCCACAAAGTTGCAGAAATTAGAAAAAGATAAAAAAGCGGAAACCTTACTGACGCCTTTGTGCGCCCACCTGCTGCCCAGCCCAGCTGCGCGTGGCAGCTGCTTGGCTTGGCCAGCAGCAGCCAGTGCCTGACGGCGAGCTCGAGGAGCGCGCCACGCAGCTGGCCGCCGCCTGCTTCACCTCCTCGCCGCCTCGCTGCCTGGATGGCCTCCACGTCGTCGCCCGACCCCTGGACCGCCATTCGCCCCTGCCTCATCTCTCTCGCTCTCCCCCAACTTGGCCGACGCCATCGCCGCCGCGCCACCGCCGAAGTCGTGCTCCCCGCCGTCCTTGCTCCTCCCCACCATGTCCAGGAGCTCCGCCGCACTCCACTACCCCTAGCTAGCTGAGACCCGCTCGCTCTAAGTACCCCGAACCCAGCTCACCGACCTCGACCGAGCTCGAAGTCGCCGGAGATCCCTTTTGACGTCGTCGTCGCCCCGGTTCATCCCCGACCCCGACGAGGCTCTCTACACGACGCCCGTGAGCATACCTCACTCCCCTTCCCTCTCTCTCGCGCCCCCGAGCAACATAACGACCCAACCACGATCGCCCGCACGCACCGCCGCGGAGCTCGTCGCCGACGAGGCTCCGGCCACCCAACGGCCACGCCACCGTGTCCATCGCACTCACCACGTTGCGTTGGGTCCAACCCTGCACTCCACGCGCCTCACCTTGCCCCCTAGCGACGAGTCCGAGATCACCCGAGCCCCGGCCGCCGCCAAACTCGTCGCCGGCGCCAACTCCGGCCACCCCGACCCCAACTAACTCCACCAGGAGCTGCGGTTCGTCTCCAGCTCCACGTAGATGCCTTCCGCGCCCCATTTGGTGGCGGAGCGTTAAACGCACTTTGCTTCGCCGCGCTGGCCTCGCCGGCGGCTGAGACGCCAGCGAGTTGATCACGACCATTGGTGGTGGGCCTGTTGATTGCTCGAGTCAATGACGGTGGACCCCCACGGTTAACTAATTAGGTTAGTTCTAATTAAAATTAATTAGTTAAACTAACTCTGACATGCGGGTCCCATCGGTTTGACCTGACGACCCGTTGACCACGACGTCACGCTGACCTCATCTTGACGCAATAAATGAATTTCTGGATTTATTTCGATATAGCAAATTCGAATATAAATCAAATTTCAAATGCTTATAAATTTTATTCTATAACTCCAAATACAAAGATTTATATATGAAAAATTATCAGAAAAATCCACTCTATCCATTGGTACAGGTTTCATGCATGTTAAAGCAAGTTAAGTATGCTGTTTAACCAGAATAAGAAATTGCACCATTAGGACTAACTCAAATGAGCTATCATTTGAATCCTTGATTCAAATGAGTTCATCCCCTGTTCTTTCAGCTTGCATTAGACCAACACACATCCATATTGCCATGTCATAGCATGCATCATATTGTTGCATATTGTCATGTGTGTTTACTTTCGGTGTGCTTTCATGATAGGTTCGCCCCGAGGATAACCTCGACTATCCATCTGAAGGCGTTACTCTACCCCAGTTCCATCGGGCAAGCAACCCGTTGATCATTCGATACAAACCCATGTTCTCGCTTACGCTCTCGTTTCTGCATTAAGACAACGCGATTCAAACTGTTGTGTGCTGCGGTAGTTGAACCCACTTCCTTTGCATGACTGTCATTGCCACAATAACTAGATGAAACCCACTAGTATGTGTAGGAGTTGATTGAGCCATGTTTGTGATTCCTACCATGCTATGCTTGCTATGCTTAGAGTTGTGTCAGGTCTAGCTCATCGGGATGATGAACTGGAGTGAAAGGTTGTGTTGGTTCGAGAGTGAAAGTGTTGAACACGATTTGGTAAAGGTATCGATGAGAGGCCATGTAGGAGTACATGGTGGGTTGTTTCATTGAAGCCGGACTTAAGAACTGAGATCTGTGTTTGTGATCCATGAACTAGCTACTACCACGCATTGGGCCCGAAACCAATGGACCCTCTCGGCTTCTTAACCACCCTGTTCTTAGTTCGGGAGTTGCAAGTAGTTTCGGTGTTTGTAGCATCTTTGGGGCCGACATAACGCTGACCTTAGGGGTGGGTTGTGTTGCGGTAGGCACGTGGCCGGTGTACCGAGAGTGCCGTTTGGTATCTCGGGAACCCTGCACACATCGTTCGGGGCTGTATGGGAAACCTCGGCGGACTCCTGCGGATGGAACCCGAATAGGCGATAAACCTGGACTAGGGACTTGAGTGTTTAGGTAGGCTGTGGCCGACACCCACGTTGGGCTTCCGCTTGAAGGTTGCGAGTACATGTCGTGTAAACGGCGATAAGTGGTGAGCGTGTGTGAAGAAGTACACCCTGCAGGTTAAATATGATCTATTGAATAGCCGTGTCCACGGAGAAGGACTTCGGGTTACCTATATCGGTTCATAGACAAGTAAATGGATACTACTAAAAGCCTCAAGATAAGTGTGAATATCGTGGATGGCCCTCTCGGGGATGACGAGAGAGGATCCACGGTGGAGTATTGTGATGGTGATTAGTGGACTCGTTAATCGACAAATGCTTTACAAAGTGGTGTCACGAGGATAGTTTAGCCAAGAGTCAAAGCTGGCTTGCTGCAAATAACTCCACTTCCTTCCTTGAGGATGTGCATGTATGATAGGATTACGTGGTAAGACTTCTTTGAGTACCTTTGTACTCATGTTTGTAATTAATGTTTTTCAGAGGACTATACTACCCCTCCGAGCGGATCTATGTAGATATTGACTTGACGAGTGAACTAGCCACCCGGTGGCGATCTAAGACTTGTGAAGGGCCATTGTAGATAGAAAGGCTCCAACAAGCTTTCTTTCTTTCTAGAGTGCGTACTCGAGACTAGTTTGCTTCGCATGTGCTTGTATGATTGTATGACTTGAGTGTTGGGTCATGTGACCCTACCTGTATGACTATGTTATGTATGGCTCCTCGAGCCTCTTAAATAAAGTACTTGAGTTGTAGAGTTTTGTTGTGATGCCTTGTTGTATTTACTCATATCGGGCATATTGCGTGTATGATTGAAATGCTTGGTATGAGTGGGATCCGACAATCTAGTTGTTTATCCTTGGCAGCCTCTCATATGGGGAAATGTAGTCTCGTGCTTACGGCGATAGTAGTCTGCTACTGACCGGTTCACGGAGTCCTGCTAGCCCAGCACTACTGCTTGGACACTTGACTGGCGGCATGTGATTCATTTCGTTCCTATATACATCCCTCGGGAAATGTCACGCGGTGGTATTCGAGTCCTGCCTAGCCTGCTACAGCCGGGATACCGGAGTCCTGTTAGCCCAGTGCTACAGCCAATTCATACGTTGATGACCGACATGCTCGAGGTGATTCATGTATGCCTGTCCCCATAGGTTAGTGCCGCTTTGGGTTCACGACTAGCCATGTCGGCCGGGTTCTTTGTCATGTGGATGCTAGCGACACTATCATATCGTGAGCCAAAAGGCATAAGCGGTCCCGGGCCATGGTAAGGCGACACCGTGGGAATCTTGTGCGTGAGGCCACAAAGTGATATGAGGTGTTACCAGCTAGGTCGATGTGACTTGGAATCGGGGTCCTGACATCCCGGCAAGGCCCGGTGAGCGACAAGCTTCCGGACGCGACAAGACAACGACCGAGGCAAGGCGCTGCATGCAAACTACCACTCTGTGCCAGCGCTCCGGCACATCCACCAACGTGTCGCATACAGGACCTTTCCAGCGCACGTGGCAAGAGGCTGTGCAGCCAGCGGTCTTGTGATGTGGCAGCGGCGACAAGATTGCCATCGTGGTAAGCGGTGGCGTCCCCGAAGGTCCTTTTTGCTTTGTTTGGGCGACGAGAGCGGGCATTTAATGCCTTTGTCCCCTGCCGTCAGGGTTAGGTATGATACACTGTACAGGTAGTTGTACCAACCGCAATTCCTTTTCCATTTTTACCCTTGTCTACATTGCCACCTGTTGGAGACCCCTTTAGCATATAAAAGGAGGCCCATGCGCAACATAGAGGGGGGGTTCGAAGGCAGAAAACACTCACGCTAGGTCTCGTTAGCAGCTGGTGTGTACTGTAGCACTCAGCGCTCCTGAGCAAGAACTCAATACACTCAGACATGCAGCAGTAGGAGTGTTATCTCTCCGGAGAGCTCCGAAGCTGGGTAAACTGCTCGTGTGCTTCGCCTCGATCTGCTCTTCGTGCGATCTCCGCCCCCCGCCGAACCGAAAGGGGCTCGGTCCGCCGGTCCCATAGGTGTTCGTGGATCAGCTTCCCCGACATCTTTGGCGTGCCAGGTAGGGGGCGTCGAGGTTGTCTGAACCTGATCCGACGTTCACAGGAGCTAGATCTTCATCTTCTTCATCGACATGCCACCGAAGAAGAAGATTTCGGCGGCAGTTGTTCCGTCCACGTCGATCCCACCACCACCGGAGCAAACGGGTGGTGGGGTAGACGTCGGCGGAAGAACGGGCATCGATGAGGGAGCCCACGGTGCTGCCAAGTCCAAGGACAAGGCTGCGCAGACCTCGGCGTCCGTACATGCACCGCGCCCACCTCAGGAGGCGCAGGACCGACAGCGTCATGGTAATCACAGTGCCATACGTTCGTTGGGCTAAGATTGAGCTGGTGGATCTCGGGATGCTCAAGACCAGCATGCACGTCAACATGCTGGCACGAGCGAGGCACGGTCGCCTGGACGGTATACTGCTCCTTCTAACATAGTTAGAAGTCCGAGCATATCCCGCTCCTCGCGCCGTTCGCCATCGGGCGCCCACCACTCCAGCGAAGCTTTGGCGCGAGCTCAAGCTGCTCTGGATTACCCTCAACGGCAGACAAGATCGATGAATGGAGGCCACCATTGAGTCTCATCGGCCGCTTAACGGCGACACTCCGCGACAGCCGAGTACATCGCTGCCGCGGCATGACTGCCGAGCACGAGCCGATGGCGGCGAAACGGTGGGGTGCAACCACCATGCACTCTCCACCCGAAGGCCAAGATCGCCGACTCGCGGATCCACCTTGACAGCGACTCCACCGCATCATCAGATCCACGAGCTTGTCGCGATCAGCGCCAAGTTCTTCACGAACGACGGCAAGAAGACACTCGTACTGCGATCGGCGCCCGAAGAGAAGCGGCGTCAATCGGACCAGCCAGCCTGGGCCCTCTGTCGACATGCATGCACCGGGGAACCAGCGACTTGCCGTCTGCGGTAGGTTGCCCTGCGTTCACTCGTGAGTTGCGGTAAGTCCGATGGCCCAAAGACGAAGAATTTCAAGCCGACGTGCAGAGAAATACGACGGCAAGTCGCATCCGTCGGAGTTCCTCGGCATCTACACCATCGCGGTGCGAAGCTGCGGGCAGGGCGACAAGATTCGGCCAACTACTTCCCGCGGTGCTCAAGCCCAATGTCGATCTGGCTCATGCACTTGCCGGACAACTCCATATCCTCTGGGCAGACCTATGCCATCGGTTTGTCGGCGCCTTTCTGGTGACCACAAGCCTCATGGCCAAGAAGGCGACCTTCATCTGCTCGCCCGGAAGGAAGGAGAGCCCTAGCGCAAGTACATTGGAGATTCAGCCGTGTACATCACAACATCCCAGATGTCCACCCTGCCGTGGTGATTAGCGTGTTCCATCAGAACGTGCGAAACCGCAGGATGCGGGAGGAGATGGCGATGTGCAAGATCAGAGACGTCAGTGAGCTATACGCCCTGGCCGACAAGTGTGCACGTCTTTGAGGAAGGAGAAACTCCCGGAGAGAATCTGAAGCGGGAGGATCGATAGTGAGGAGGCTGCCCCGGCAAAGAAAAACCGGCGGCAGAACAACAGGAAGAAGAAAGGCAAAGATGTGCTAGTCGTTGAGCAGTCCGGCAACGGAGGTGGCGCCAAGAAAGCCAAGGCTGGTAGCTCCGGTAAGGAGATTGCCGCAGCACCAACTACCAGGTGTGGCGGTCGCCGACAAGCGGGGACGGCACCAACAAGCGATCTTGCAAGATCCACCGCACCAAGGGCCATGACCTCCGAGCTGCAAGAAGGTCGAGCAGCTTGTGGAGCAACAAAAGGCTGAATCTGAGCGACGTGACAAGGAGAAGGCCCAGGAAGGTCTTTGGAGGAGCCGGCAAGAAACGCCCGGCCGAGGAGGACGCGGCAAGGCCAAGCAGCGGCAAGGAGACAGACCTCCCAGCGGCGCGACAAGGATGAAGATGGCGGCGGCGATGAGGATATGGATGATGGCGAGGCGATGAGCAGGAGTTCGAGAAAGCCACGAGAGGTCTTGTGCGTTGACGCGGTGCTTCTCGCATACTTCACGCCGCCAGCTCAAGCGGTGGATGCGGGAAGTCAATGCGGCGTAACCATCCGTCGAGTCACGCAAGCCTCGAAATGGTCCAGACGCCTATCATCTTTGATATTGAGGACCACCCGATCGCATAACTGCGGTCGGGTGCTTGCCGATGTTGGTTTCACCAACTATCCGCAACCTCAAAGTCACTAAGAGGCTAGTTGATGGCGGGGCCGGCTTGAACCTGATCTCCTCCGCGGTACTCCAGAAACTCCAGATCGCTGATGATGAGCTCGAAGAGACCGGCACATTCCAAGGAATCAATCCGGGAAGGAGCAAGCCGAAGGGAAAGATCACGTTGCGGTGACATTTGGCGCGAAGTTGAACTTCAGGATCGAGAGGGTCACTTTTGGCGTTGCTGACTTTCCATTGCCTTACAATGGGATACTCGGCCGTCCAAAGACTCGCCAAATTCATGGCAGCCTCTCACTATGCATACAACATCTTTGAAGATGCCAGGCCCGATAAGTGTCATCTCTGTCCTCGGAGACAAGAAGGATGCTCTTATCTGCGCCGACAAGATCTACGGAAGCAGCAGCGCAACAGATCGCAAGTCACTTGCCGTTGAAGCTCCCGGGGCGAAGAAGAAGACCAAGTCCGGCAAGAGTTCTGATGCCCACTCCGGCAAGCGCACCTCTTCGGAGTGCTGCGCTACCGTCGAGGACGCACCATTGAGCTCCACCGGCAAGTGTAAGAAGACAATGGCAGCTCCACCAGAGACCAAGAAGGTGTCCGCCAAGGAGGATGGCACTGGTGGTACCTTTACCATCAGTGCCACTCTCGACCCTAAATAGGAAAGCGCGCTCGTTGCTTTTCTCCTGCGCGTAACGTCGGCGATTTGCGTGGCAACCGTCGACATCCCCGGAGTTCCTGTGAAAGTAATCGAGCACCATCTTGCCGTCTGTCCTCATCGCGCGCCCGTCAAGCGAAAGTCGAAGCAGCGGTGGGCGCCAAGAATTCATCGCAGAAGAAATCAAGAAATTGGAAGCAGCAGGCCTTGTCGAGGAGTGCTCCATCCTCGTGGTTGGCCAATCCTGTAGTCGTGCGCAAGGCAAGCGGAAATGGAGGCTTTGTATCGACTTTACCGATGTCAATAAAGCTTGTCCCAAAGACCCATTTCCCTTGCGCGTATCGACCAGATTGTTGACTCCACGGCCGGATGTGACTTGCTTTCATTTCTTGATGCATACTCACGATACCATCAGATCTTCATGGCAGAAGAGCATGAGGAGAAGACCACATTCATCACCCCATGTGGCACATATTGTTTCATACGGATGCCTTTCGGTTTAAAGAATGCTGGTTCAACATTTGCAAGGGTAGTCCATGACGCTTTTGAGCCGCAAATACACAGAAATGTGGAAGCCTACATGGATGACATAGTGGTCAAGAGCAAGGACAAGGCGACTCTGATTCAAGATTTAGACGAAACCTTTGCAAATCTGCGCAAGATCAACCTCAAGCTCAACCCCGAGAAGTGTGTGTTTGGAGTCCCCTCCGGCAAGCTTCTCGGGTTCTTCGTGTCTCAGCAGGGAATTGAAGCCAATCCCGACAAGATCAAGGCCATTGAGCAGATTGAAGCACCAAAGCGCGTCAAGGATGTACGAAGACTTGCCGGTTGCGTAGCTGCTCTCAGCAGGTTTATCTCTAGGTCTGCTGAGGCTACCGCCATTTTTCAAAATATTGAAAAGGCAGGTCCAATGAAATGGACTCCGGGAGCGGAGGCTGCACTACAGGACTTAAAGAGATACCTGTCCTCCACTCCAACACTTGTCACACCTAAGCCACAAGAGAAGTTGCTGCTATATATAGCGGCAACCAATGAAGTGGTTAGTGTTGCGTTAGTAGCGGAGAGGGAGGCGGATGATGACCCAACAACCACGGCAGATGCATCCAGCGACAAGCGGGGACTTCACCGCAAGCTCTGGTCCCGACAAAGATGGATCTGCGGTAGCGTGAGAAGATGCGAAAAGAGTGGTGCAGCGCCCAGTTTACTTTGTCGGTTCCCTTCTGCAGGGGCTAGGTCAAGGTACGGTGTGCAGAAATTGCTTTCGGCCTTCTCATGGCCTCGAGAAAGCTGCGCCATTACTTCCAAGAACATGAGATCACAGTTGTCACTCGTTTTCCGCTGAAGAGGATCTGCAAAATCCGAAGCAACAGGCGGGATTGTCGAGTGGGCTTTGGAACTGTCAAGCTTTGGCCTCAAGTTTGAGAGCACTTCAACTATCCAAAGCGAGCATTGGCGGAGTTCATAGCAGAATGGACGCCAACACAAGATGAAGAAATTCCAGAAACGAGCATCCCCGTCAAGGAAGCAAGAAAAGAGTGGCTGATGCACTTTCCCAAGGAGCAAGCAACGAACAATACCGCAGAGTATGAAGGTTTGCTTGCCGGTCTCAGGATCGCAACAGACCTTGGGATCAAGAAGCTCATTGTTAGGGGTGACTCACAGCTTGTCGTCCGCCAAGTGAACAAGAATTATCAGAGTCCGTTGATGGAAGCTTACGTTGATGAAGTGAGAAAGCTAGAAGAGCACTTTGACGGCCTGCAGATGGAACATGTTCCAAGAGCTCAGAACGACATTGCCGATGGCTTTGTCAAGTCGCGCCGACTTAAGTTACTGTGGAACCAGGGATCTTTGTGCTCAAACTGGCTCAACCGTCATAACGCCATCAAGCGGACAGAGCAAGAAGAGGAAGTTGATTTCGGTGACTATTTTCGGCAGAGCTCCTCGAAGCCGCCGCCAAGAAGGTCCTCAAGATCAACACCAAGGGTGCTTTGAGGAGCGATCTGCTCCGGCAAGCCCTAGGGTTTGTTCCGTTGAAGTAGACGCCCCGACAAGTTTTGCTCGGCAAGCTTGCCGGGAACGTCAAGCTCGGCTGAGCCGCAGTTCTCGCCGAGAAGCGGATGTTCCGCAGCAGCGGATGTGCCTTTAGTCCTTGTTGTCGAGCCGCAAGCTCCGGCATGGGCACAGCAGATTGTCCGTTTCCTTGAGACGGAGAACTTCCGAAGAGCAAGAAGAAGCGGAAAGAGTAGCCCGGCAGTCAAGTATGTACCAGTTTGTCGACAGACACCGCATGCGAGAAGAAGACTCAACGGCGTGAAATTGAAGTGTATTCACCGGGAAGACGGACAAAAGCTGTTGGCGAGAGATACATGGAGGCATATGTGGTCACCACATTGGCGAAGAGCACTTGCCGGCAAAGCGTTCGGCAAGGTTTCTTTTGGCCGACAGCCCTCCGGATGCAAGCGCACAAGTAACCAAGTGTGAAGCGTGCGGTTCCATTCCAGCAGATACACCAGCCAGCTCAAGCTCTCCAGACGATCCCTTTATCCTCGGCCATTTTCGTGCGGGGCACGACATCCTCGGCCCCTTTCCCGAGCTGTCGGGGCTTTGAGTACTTATGCGTTGCAATCGACAAGTTCACAAAGTGGCGGAAGTGGAAGCGATGAGGAAGGTGACAGCACGGTCGCGATCAAGTTCTTGGTCGATTGTTTGCCGTTTGGGATCCCTAACAGGATCATCACCGACAACGGCACGCAATTCTGAGCCGCACCTTCATGCAAGACGTCCAAGATCTTGGCGCCAAGGTCGCTTCGCTTCACATTACTCATCCGAGAAGTAACGGTCAAGCGGAGAGGGCAAATGCTGAAGTGCTGCGGGCTCAAGACCAAGACTTTCGACGGGCTGCACAAGCACGGAAAGAACTGGATTGAGGAGCTGCCGGTGGTTCTTTGGTCGATCAGGACGACGCCAAATCGAGCCACTGGCCAGACACCTTTCGCTCTAGTCTACGGAGCAGAGGAAGTTCTCCCCACGGAACTCGTATACGGGTCACCTCGAGTGCTCGCTTATGATGAGCTTGAGCAAGAGCGATTGCGACAAGATGACGCGCTGCTCCTTGAGGAGGACCGTCTTGAGCCATCAGACGAGCTGCTCGATACCAGCAAGCTTTGCGCCGCTACCATAAGCCGCAAATTTAATGCCGAAGTCTCGAGGAAGGCGACCTTGTTCTTGGTGTGTTCAGTCCGCCAAGAATTCCAACAAGTTGGCCTTGAAGTGGGAAGGCCTTACCGGGTGAAACGAGTCACTAGGCACTGGCGCTGTCCGCTTTGAGACCGAAGATGGCATTCGGTGAGCAACTCTGGAACATTGAGCATCTTCGTAAGTTTTACTCAGAGAGCGCGTTGCTGGAACCTGTTCTGGCAACCACCTTTTGTACAAGTCTTGCCGATGTTGCATGTAATCCTTTGTACGAAGCCGGGCGCAGACCCCGTGCATAAGTAAAGCTCATGTGCTCCGCACATCTTGTCAATTTCATGCATTCTACTCTTTTTTGCATGCGTTATCTAACACTTTGTGTAGCGCCTACCCCCGGTAAGCAATAACGAGCCATAAGGCTCCATATCTTTATTTTCTCTTCTTTCTCTTTCTCAAAGAAAGGAAGGTTCCCCCGCCCACAAGTTTGCCGGGGGGAAAGGAGAAGATGATGGTGTGGACCAAGCGTCGCTCGAGGAAGTTTCACCTTACCGGGAAGCAAACGACAGAAAAGCTAAGTTGCTAAAGTTTGAGCAATCAGTTTTAAAAATTTTAAGTTATCTTCCTCGAACGACCGTGCTTTGTATGGAAAACCTGTGCGCGGAGGAACCAACTCGTAGCTAGTTGCGCCCTTACTTTGTTTCGAGTCTGCTCAACAACTTAAGTGAGTTGCGACTAGTTGCGACAAGGTTACTTGTCGGAAGCGGCACCGCCCGACAGGTCTGCCGACGTCCGCACTCAGCGCTCATGGCTCAGGTGCTCTGCTACCGACAAGTTCCCTAAAAGCGAGGGCAAAAACATACAAAGGAAGGAATCAAGTAAAGGAAATAACATAGCAATCGCTACCGAAATAGAGTCATATTACAAGATAGCTTGTCGCAGCTCTAATGATTGTTCTCATAACATGGCCAGTGGCGACAAGAAAAGGAGAAAGCAGGCGGCCTAATCTACGCGATCGCCCTCAACCCTCTTGATCCCGCTCACCTTGTCCACAATGGGTGCGACAAGGGTCTTGAGCGCTTCCAGATCAACATCCGGCGGCAAGGTCCTGAGGACGTTGGTGAGGTTGAGGCCTGGGTTGCGGAAGGCCACCTTCACCAGCACCTTTTGAAGAGCTCCCGCGCAGATCTGGCGCGACTCGTCGGCCAGCTGCTTTGGGATCTTCTCCCAGAGTCGCTGGAGGGCCGTCGCCACGCCTTTGAAGAACAAGCTGAGCTTGGCACTGGGTTGGAGGTGCTCATCAGAGGAATACCCAAGATCCTCCATCCCCAGGTGCGCCAGCTCCCCGTCGATGGCTGCGGCAACATCCACGAGACCCTCGGTCCAGTGCTCCACATTCTCCCTAAAAGTGTCCTGGGCGGCAACAACACTTGCCAGCAGCGCCTCGTCGGCCTTGATCTTCTCCTTCAAGGCCACCTCCTGCTCCCTGGCGCCGTCCAGCGTCTCGGTCAAAGTAGTCAGCTTCAACTCAAGATCTGCGTTGGAGTCCTTGGCGGCGCTAAGCTCCTTGCTCCTCTCGGCGAGACGACCCTGCAGCTCGCCCAGGGTGTAGGCATCCTTCTCGCGCTCACGCTTGAGCGCAGCAAGCTCCTCGCCGCTCACCTTGAGATTGGCCTCCAGCTGCGCCACCTTCGTCTCCAGCTCCTTCTTGGCGGCCTTGGCAGCTGCGGCAACGTCCTCTGCTTCCTTGAGAGCCCCGCCGAATGTTTGCTCGCGCACGGCAAGCTCCTCCTCGTGGCTGTCAAGGTTAACCTTCCGCTGCGCCAACTCGCCTTCCTGCGCAGACGGCTTCTCGGCAGCAAGCATTGTTGCTCTTCAACTTCAGCCTTCTCGAGGAGGAAGGCTTTACGCCTCGGCGAAGTTGCTCCGCTCCTCTGCCAGAGGACCGGAGAGCTTCTGGTTGAGGCTCCGGAGCTCCTCCGCGCTTCTCGATGTCCGATCCGCCTTGCGACAAGCGCTTCTCGGGATACCAGCTTGGCACTGTTAGGCGCGGTAGAGCGACAGCAGCTTCGCAGCAGCTGCTCCTCCTCAGCTCGCCGCTGCTGCTGCTCGGCGCGTCGACCAGCGTCAGCCAGCGGAGGCGAGCAACTCTTCATCAAAGATTTCTCCGTCGATCGGCGCCTGGAGCTCGGCGCCTGGGGAGCTTGATGAAGACGCCATCGCCGCCTTCAAATAGGCGCCGGTGGGGCTCTTGAACTCGACATCGCAGCAGCGGCGGAGGGATCGGCGAACGACGTAGCGCCTGGCGCTCCTGCGGCCTCGGGGCCGTCAGTGCGATCGCCGGACCCCTCGCCAGCTTCTGCGGCGGCAGCTTTGGCGGCCTCTCCGCCGGTGGGATCATCAGCGCGGCTTCTTCTTGGTGACAATGGCGTCGTCGGTATCGCCTGCTGCGTTCTCCTCGCGGCAACCTCGGTTTCCATCGGCTCCGTGGCAGATGGATCGGCGACCGGAAAAGAAAGAAAAGTCAAGCAAATATCCAAAAGAAAATCAGAAGAAGAAGAACACAAGGGAAGTTTTCAAGCGAGGGATTACTTGTACTAGGATCTGCGATCGTGATCTCAACCACGGAGGGTCGCTGGTGCTATCCCTTGCTGTGAGAACTGTCCCTTGCGGAGAAGTCTCCTTGGGGAGAACGCCCTTGCCGGGAATCCTCCCTTGGCGGTGTAGTCGAAGCAGATGGCATTTCGGGAGCGGCTTCGGGCACTCCTGGTGAGGCTGCTCTGCTCCTACACAAACCAACAGTCAGATATCAGCAAAGAAAGAGCACCCATGCACGCCTAACAGCAGGAAGTAAACCATATACTTATGATGGGGGCTGCGCTGGGGGCTGCTTTGAGGAAGGGTTGCCGGGTCCGGCAAGGTGGTCTCGGACACGCCTCCTGCTGTCGCGGTGGGTTCGTCCTAGATGACAATCACGGGACCTTGGCTCTCTTCGCGCTCTACGGGCCAGCGTCACGAAAAGGAATGGGTTCAGTGAAGCAAATCAGATACAAGACAAAGCAACAAAATTGAAGAACTACAAGTACAGCAAAGAATCGACTCTTCTTCTTCCTCGTCGGAGCTGAGCGGAGAGATCGAATTCCGGATCGCCTCCGGTGCGACGAAGGCGGAGGAGTAGGTTCCCTTGTCCGCTTGGCGGGAGCGATGGCGGTAGATCGGGAAGACCCGCTCCGGTTGCCGCAGCGGCGTGAGGTGATCTGCAACAAGTGCTTGCCACGCGGTGGAAGCGCGTCGCTTGCGCGGCGGCTGTTGACCCGTCTGTCGCCCCGCTACGTCCCCGGCGTTGCGGAGACGCCTTCTTGGTGGAGCTGGGAGCTCCGCTTGCGGCAAGCTGTCTGAAGGTGAGAGAGAGGAGGAGCCGATCTTCAACGAGTCGCTCGCGCCCTCGGCGGGCTCGCTCGACTCAGCTTCAGGCCCGACAAGCTCTTCCTCGCCGGCAAGCTCCTCTCGCTCGACAAGGCTTGCCGCCTCTGCTGCCTCTGCCTCCTCCACGGTGAATCCGAACTCGCCCGCGGCAGCGGCTGCTGCCGCCTCTTCCAGCCTGGTGGCGATGCGCTGCATCTCATCATCGGTGGTGTCGCGGGTGAGGCTCTTACAGACATCGGGCGGACCGGCACTTCTACCAGGCCGTCAAAGAACTCCTGCACGACGTCATCTGCAGGCTCTTGCCAAGTTGGGACAATTCCATGCGAGTCGCACAGCGGCATCATTGCACGGATGCGGTCGGCGAGGAGTTGTTGCACATGGAACAACACTCCTCGGCAACCTGAACGCCCGGATGTTCAGGATCGTGCTTGAACAGTTCCAGAGCATCGCGCCCAGTTCGAGACAGTGAAGTTAAAATTGAGGCCCGGCGCAGCCTCATGATATCCGCCGATTCGGAACTCCCGGCGGGTCTCCTCCTCTCCGCAGGGGGGCGGCGCGGCGACGAAGAAAATCCGCGCTAACGGCGCCAGCAATGAGCCCAGCAAGCCTAAGGGGAGGATCCGGTGACGGCAATCTTCAGCCTAGCGTCTTCCGGGGCCACGCTGCTCCAATCGTTGCCGCGCACTACTGGGGTTTGGCGCTGGGCGGTAAACGGCTGCGGGTTCTCCTCGACAATCCAGCACCAGTCTGCTCTCCATTCATCCCACTTGCTGCGGAGCTCTCCCTCCAGATAAGCTTCCTTCTTGCCGGTTCTCGAGATCCAAGCGATTCCGCCGGATAAAGGCTCCCCTCTCTCAACTCGGGGCATAAAGAAGTGGCGGAAAAGAGCTACATTTGGATAGACTCCGACAAAGTTTTCGCAGAGGTGTGCGAAACGCCATGGTCGTAACAGCATTGGGGTGAAGTCAAGGAGGCGGAACCCGTAGGTGTTCATGATGTCACAGAAAAACTTCAGAGAAAAGCGGGCGAGCCCGCAGAGAAGAACAACGCGAAGAAGGGATATCCATTCGAGCCAGTTCCAGCGGCAGTGGGAGTACCTTCGTCGCGCGGATGCGCTCGCGTCTCCGTCGACCGGAAGAGGTAGTAGTACTCCCTCGGCTCCTTCGCGGGCGAGCTGGGGGAGATTGCCGCTCCTTTCGCAGCAAGCAGCGAGCCGCTGCGCCTCGGCCGACTTCACGACCTTCCCTTGTCGGCTTTGAGCCATGGCGGAGGTGGTGGGGAGATCGACGGCGTTGGTGATCTTTGGTGGCGATGAGGGGCGGAGCGCTGCTCTTTTCAGCCTTGGGAAGAAGGGGGAGGCGGAGGTTTTCGAGATTGGAATAGCAACTGGCGAGATGGGCGAACTGCCCTGCTTCCCCGCTTATAAAGAGGGAGGGGCAGGCGTTCCGTCTTTCGAATAAAGAGACCACCACGATCTCTCCCACGACGCCGCATTCGACGCGTGCTGTTAAGGGAGAGTGCGGTGGATACGGAGTGAGATCTGGCGTAACCCAGGGCGCGTGCCGTGCCTGTTTTGGGCCTGGCCCAACAGCGCTTCGGCACCGTGTGTGGCCCAGGCCCGGGGGCTCCTGTCGGTGTACTAGAGTAGGGGTACCCTAGTATCCCGAACTTGTGCACGGGCAGTTGCAGCACCAGCGGCAAGGCTTGCGGGTGACCGCCAAGGTCCTCCGTGGTTCCTTTGGAGCCATTCAAGAACAAAGTATTCAAGCCAAGGAGACAAGGCCCCGGCAAGAGGAGCTTGCCGGGAAGGCCAACCAAGGCATCAGGAGCCATTCAAGAACAGAGTATTCAAGCCATGGAGACAAGGCCCCGGCAAGAGGAGCTTGCCGGGAAGGCCAACCAAGGCATCTCAAGGAACTTGCCGCAACGCGCCACGCGTCCGGCAAGGCCGGTGGCGACAAGCTTCCGGACGCAACAAGACAACGACGCGGCAAGGCGCTTGCCGCGCAAACTACCACTCTGTACCGCGCTCCGGACATCCACCAACGTGTCGCTCGACCTTTCGGTAGCAGCGTGGCAAGAGGTCTGTGCAGCCAGCGGTCTTGTGATGTGGCAAGCGACGCTGACAAGATTGCCATCGTGGCAGCGGTGGCGCCCCCGACGGTCCCTTTTTCACTGTTTGGGCGACGTGAGCGGGCATTTAATGCCTTTGTCCCCTGCCGTCGTGGTTAGGTATGATACATCGCATGTAGTTGTACCAACCGCAATTCCTTTTCCATTTTACCCTTGTCTACATTGCCACCTGTTGGAGACCCTTTAGCATATAAAAGGAGGCCCATGCGCAGCGAGAGGGGGGGTTCAAGGCGAGAAAACACTCACGCTAGGTCTCGTTAGCGGTGGTGTGTCTTGTAGCACTCAGCGCTCCCGAGCAAGAACTCAATACACTCGGACATGCAGCAGAGGAGTGTTATCTCTCGGAGAGCTCCAAGCTGGGTAAACTGCTCGTGTGCTTCGCCTCGATCTGCTCTTCGTGCGATCTCCGCCCCCCGCCGAACCGAAAGGGGCTCGGTCCACCGGTCCCATAGGTGTTCGTGGATCAGCTTCCCCGACACCCCCCTATAGGGCGTGCCCCTGTCTCGTGGGCCCCTCGGGCGGCCACCGACGTACTTCTTCTTCCTATATATACCTACATACCCCGAAAACATCCAGGAGCACCACGAAACACAATTTCCACCGCCGTAACCTTCTGTATCCGCGAGATCTCATCTTGGAGCCCTTGCCGGAGGGGGAATCAACCATGGAGGGCTTCTACATCAACATCCTAGCCCCTCCGATGAGTTGTGAGTAGTTTACCACAGACCTACGGGTCCATAGTTATTAGCTAGATGGCTTCTTCTCTCTTTTTGGATATCAATACAATGTTCTCCCCCTCTCTTGTGGAGATCTATTCGATGTAAACTCTTTTTGCGGTGTGTTTGTCGAGATCCGATGAATTGTGGGTTTACGATCAAGTTTATCTATGAATAATATTTGAATCTTCTCTGAATTCTTTTATGTATGATTAAGTCATCTTTGCAAGTCTCTTTGAATTATCAGTTTAGTTTGGCCTACTAGATTGGTCTTTCTTGCCATGGGAGAAGTGCTTAGCTTTGGGTTGAATCTTGCGGTGTCCTTACCCAGTGACGGAAAGGGTTGCAAGGCACTATTGTATTGTTGCCATCGAGGATAACAAGATGGGGGTTATATCATATTGCATGAGTTTATCCCTCTACATCATGTCATCTTGCTTAATGTGTTACTCTGTTCTTATGAACTTAATACTCTAGATGCATGCTGGATAGCGGTCGATGTGTGGAGTAATAGTAGTAGATGCAGGCAGGAGTCGGCCTACTTGTTATGGACATGATGCCTATATACATGATCATGCCTAGATAATCTCATAACTATGCGCTTTTCTATCAATTGCTCGACAGTAATTTGTTCACCCACCGTAATACTTATGCTATCTTGAGAGAAGCCATTAGTGAAACCTATGGCCCCCGGGTCTATCTCTTATCATACTTGCTTTCAATCTACTTTTATTTGCATCTTTACTTTTTGCATATATATTATAAAATACCAAAAATATATTTACCTTATCATACTATCTTTATTAGATCTCACTTTCGCAAGTGGCCGTGAAGGGATTGACAACCCATTTATTGCGTTGGTTGCGAGTTCTCGGTTTGTTTGTGTAGGTGCGTGGGACTTTTGAGAAGCCTCCTCTTGGATTGATACCTTGGTTCTCAAAAACTGAGGAAATACTTACGCTACACTTGCTGCATCACCCTCTCCTCTTGAGGAAAACCAACGCAAGCTCAAGACGTAGCAAGAAGGATTTCGGCGCCGCTGTCGGGAGGCTTCCACCAAGTCAAGTCAAGATTCGACCTCCCGCCAACGTGCGATTTCTGGCACCGTTGCCGGGGAGGTCTTTGCTCAAGTCAAGACATACCAAGTACCCATCACAAACCCATCTCCCTCGCATTTATATTATTTGCCATTTGCCTCTCGTTTTCCTCTCCCCCACTTCACCCTTCCCGTTTTATTCGCCCTCTCTTTCCCAACCTCCTCCCCTTCTTCCCGTTTGCCTTTTTCTCATCCGCTTGTTTGCTCGTGTGTTAGTTCGCTTGCTTGTCGTCATGACTAGTCTCATATCTTCTCCGTTATCTCCCGAGAATGAAGTTCTAAATTTTAAGCAAAGGGAGGGAGAAAATCTAAAAGATGCTTGGTATAGAATTTGCAATGCTCAAAATAGATCTACCAGGAAGCAATCTACTTCAGTTCTTCTCCGTAATTTTTACGTAGGTGCTAATCCTTGGTATAGATATATCCTTGATACCATTACCGGAGGGAATTTCTTGGGTAGCCATACTTTCGATTCTTATAATGCTTTAATAGATTTATTTGGCTCACCACCTCTTTTAGTTAATGGAACTATGTTAACCTTGGAGCATGTTATGCAAAGACTTGAAATTATTGAGAATAAATTGCTACCATTGAATAAATTGAAAATCTTGATAAAAAGATCCACAATCAAATTACCCAATATGGATCTAAGGTAGGAATAACTTTGAAAAATATTAAAGAAAAGGAACCCATAGTTAATGAGAAAATAAATCTAGACTCCACTAGAATCGATAAACTTGAGGGTATCATTACCAACTTGGGAACCGCTTTTTCTTCCGTAAAAAACATTCCAAGTTCATCTACCAAAAATACTAAGTTTATTTATGTTCCTGAGGATAAGGGTGAATCATCTAGTAAGGAAACTGCGGATCTTAACTCTATAAGTGTTCATCCCAATCTTTTTGCCATCATTAAGGAACCATTTGCTATGAATGAATTTTTCGATCTTTTGCCTAAAAATTTGACAATTAATAGAGAGAAAGAAAGGTAGATGCCTCATTGAAGAATTGCCTACCAAAGATGGCAATACCTAGATCTATCTTCGCTTTTATGCCTAGCTAGGGGCGTTAAACGATAGCGTTAGTTGGGTGGCAACCTAATTTTCTTTATGTTTTTTTGTTTTTGTTTCTGTTTAGGAATAAATAATCCATCTACCTTCTGTTTAGATGTGGTCTTATGTTTTAATTAGTGTTTGATATTTATTTGATCTTGCTGTAATTTCGAGAAACTTTCGGCTCACGAAAACAATTGTTAAAAATCACCAGAACGTGATAAAATAGCGATTCCAATTGCTGCTGATCAATAAACAAATTGCCTAGGTCGTCCTATTTTGTCTGAACATTTTGAGTTCCATAAGTTTTCGTTAGTTACAGATTACTACAGACTGTTCTGTTTTTGACAGATTCTGTTTTTCATGTGTTGTTTGCTTATTTTGATGAATCTATGGCCAATAAAATAGTTTATAATCTATAGAGAAGTTGGAATATAGTAGGTTTAACACCAAATTAAATAAAGAATGAGTTCATTGCAGTACCTTATGTGGTAGTTTTGTTTTCTTTCACTAACAGAGCTTATAAGATTTCTTGTTGAGTTTTGGGTTGTGAAGTTTTCAAGTTTTGAGTAAGCTTTTATGGACTATGGAATAAAGGGTGGCAAGAGCCTAAGCTTGGGGATGCCCAAGGCACCCCAAGAAATTCAAGAATAGCCAAAAGCCTAAGCTTGGGGATGCCCCGGGAAGGCATCCCCTCTTTCGTCTTCGTTCATTGGTAACTTTACTTGGGGCTATATTTTTATTCACCACATGATAAGTGTTTTGCTTGGAGCGTCGTGTATTATATTAGTCTTTGATTTTTAGTTCACCACAATCATCCTTGCTGTACACACCTTTTGGGAGAAGCCTATTTGATTAGAATTTGCTAGAATACTCTTTGTGCTTCACTTATATCTTTTGAGCTTGATAGTTTTTGCTCTAGTGCTTCACTTATATCTTTTAGAGCACGGTGGTGTCTTAATTTTGAAAAAATTGCTAGTCTATCATGCTTCACTTATATAATTTTGAGAGTCTTTTAGAACAGCATGGTATTTGCTATGGTCATAAAACTGGTCCTAGAATGGTAGGCATCCAAGTTGGGTATAATAAAAACTATCATAGGAAGTGAATTGGATGCTATGATCAATTTGATACTTGACAATTGTTTTGAGATATGGAGGTAGTGATATTAAGGTCATGATAGTTGGGTGATTATGAATTTAAAGAATGCTTGTGTTGAAGTTAGCAAATCCCATAGCATGCACGTATGGTTAAAGTTGTGTAACAAATTTGAAACATGAAGTGTACCTGGCTTGTGCATCCTTATGAGTGGCGGTCGGGGACGAGTGATGGTCTTTTCCTACCAATCTATCCCCCTAGGAGCATGCGCATAGTACTTGATTTTTGATGACTTCTAAATTTTCGCAATAAGTATATGAGTTCTTTTGACTAATGTTGAGTCCATGGATTATATGCACTTTTACCTTTCCGCCTTTGCTAGCCTCTTGATGCGTGCATTGCCCTTTCTCACCTTGAGAGTTGGTGCAAACTTAGCGGTGCATCCAAACCCGTGATACGATACACTCTATCACACATAAACCTCCTATATCTTCCTCAAAACAGCCACCATACCTACCTATTATGGCATTTCCATAGCCATTCCGAGATATATTGCCATGCAACTTTCCATCGTTCCGTTCATCATCATCATGACATACTTTACTTTTGTCGTATTGCCATTGCATGATCATGTAGTTGACATCGTATTTGTGGCAAATCCACCATGCATTATTTTTCATACATGTCACTCTTGATTCATTGCACCATCCCGGTACACCGCCAGAGGCATTCATATAGAGTCATATCTTGTTCTAGTTTCGAGTTGTAATTGTTGAGTTGTAAGAAAATAAAAGTGTGATGATCATCATTTTTAGAGCACTGTCCCAAGTGAGGAAAGGATGATGGAGACCATGATTCCCCCACAAGTCGGGATGAGACTCCGGACGAAAAAAAAGAAAAAAAGAAAAAAAAAGAGGCCATAAAAAAAGGAGAAAAGGCCCAAATAAAAAAATAAAAAAATGAGAGAAAAAGAGAGAAGGGACAATGCTATCCTCTTACGACACTTGTGCTTCAAAGTAGCACCTTGTTCTTCATGTAGTGAGTCTCATATATTGTGCTTCAAAGTAGCACTATGTTTTTCATATAGTGAGTCTCATAAGTTGTCTTTTTCATACTAGTGGGAATTTTTCAGTATAGAACTTGGCTTGTATATTCCTACGATGGTCTTCCGCAAATGCCCTAGGTCTTCGTGAGCAAGCAAGTTGGATGCACACCCACTAGTTTCCTTTTGTTGAGCATTCATTTATAGCTCTAGTGCATCCGTTGCATGGCAATCCCTACTCCTCATGTTGACATCAATTGATGGGCATCTCCATAGCCCGTTGATTATCCTCGTCAATGTGAGACTTTCTATTTTTTGTCTTCTCCACACAATCCCCATTATCATATTCTATTCCACCCATAGTTCTATATCCACGTCTCACGCTCATGTATTGCGTGAAGGTTGAAAAAGTTTGAGATTATTTAAGTATGAAACAATTGCTTGGCTTGTCATCGGGGGTATAGAAGTTGGGAACATCTTTGTGTGACGAAAATGAAGCATAGCCTAACTATATGATTTTCTAGGGATGAACTTTCTTTTGCCATGCTATTTTGAGAAGACATGATTACTTTGATTAGTATACTTGAAGTATTACTATTTCTTTTATCAATATGAACTTTTATTTTGTATTCATTTGGATATGAACATTCATGCCACAATAAAGAAAATTACATTATGAATTATGCTAGGTAGCATTCCACATCAAAAATCATTTACCTACTCGAGGACGAGCAGGAATTAAGCTTGGGGATGCTTGATACGTCTCCACCATATCTATAATTTTTGATTGTTCCATGCTATTATATTACCCCTTTTGGATGTTTATGGGCTTTATTTTACACATTTATATCATTTTTGGGACTAACCTACTAACCGGAGGCCCATCCCATATTGCTGTTTTTTTGCCTATTTTAGTATTTTGAAGAAAAGGAATATCAAACGGAGTCCAAACGGAATGAAACCTTCGAGATCGTGATTTTTGGAACGAACGTGATCCAGAGGACTTGGAGTGCAAGTCAAGAAGCAGCTGAGGCCTCCACGAGATAGGAGCGCGTCCCCCCTATAGGGCGCGCCCCCTGTCTCGTGGGCCCCTCGAGCGACCACCGACGTACTTCTTCTTCCTATATATACCTACGTACCCCGAAAACATCCAGGAGAACCACGAAACACAATTTCCACCGCCGTAACCTTCTGTATCCGTGAAATCTCATCTTGGAGCCCTTGCCGGCACTCTGCCGGAGGGGAAATCAACCATGGAGGGCCTCTATGTCAACATCCTAGCCCCTCTGATGATTTGTGAGTAGTTTACCACAGACCTACGGGTCCATAGTTATTAGCTAGATGGCTTCTTCTCTCTTTTTGGATCTCAATACAATGTTCTCCCCCTCTCTTGTGGAGATCTATTCGATGTAAACTCTTTTTGCGGTGTGTTTGTCGAGATCCGATGAATTGTGGGTTTATGATCAAGTTTATCTATGAATAATATTTGAATCTTCTCAGAATTCTTTTATGTATGATTAAGTTATCTTTGCAAGTCTCTTTGAATTATCAGTTTAGTTTGGCCTACTAGATTGGTCTTTCTTTCCATGGGAGAAGTGCTTAGCTTTGGGTTCAATCTTGCGGTGTCCTTACCCAGTGACAGAAAGGGTTGCAAGGCACGTATTGTATTGTTGCCATCGAGGATAACAAGATGGGGTTTATATCATATTGCATGTGTTTATCCCTCTACATCATGTCATCTTGCTTAATGCGTTACTCTGTTCTTATGAACTTAATACTCTAGATGCATGCTGAATAGCGGTCGATGTGTGGAGTAATAGTAGTAGATGCAAGCAGGAGTCCATCTACTTGTTATGGACGTGCTGCCTAGATGCATGATCATGCCTAGATAATCTCATAACTATGCGCTTTTCTATCAATTGCTCGACAGTAATTTGTTCACCCACCGTAATACTTATGCTATCTTGAGAGAAGCCACTAGTGAAACCTATGGCCCCCGGGTCTATCTCTTATCATATTTGCTTCCAATCTACTTTCATTTGCATCTTTAATTTTTGCATCTATATTATAAAATACCAAAAATATATTTATTTTATCATACTATCTTTATTAGATCTCACTTTCGCAAGTGGTCGTGAAGGGATTGACAAACCCTTTATTGCGTTGGTTGCGAGTTCTCAGTTTGTTTGTGTAGGTGCGTGGGACTTTTGAGAAGCCTCCTACTGGATTGATACCTTGGTTCTCAAAAACTGAGGGAAATACTTACGCTACACTTGCTGCATCACCCTCTCCTCTTCGAGGAAAACCAACGCAAGCTCAAGACGTAGCATTATGCTTTAGATATGGCTGCATTCACGTTAAATAGGGCACCATCTAAATCCATTGAGACGACACCACATGAACTTGGTTTGGCAAGAAACCCAAGTTGTCTTTCTTAAAGTTTGGGGCTACGATGCTTATGTGAAAAAGGTTCAACCTTATAAGCTCGAATCCAAATCGGAGAAATGTGTCTTCATAGGATACCCAAAAGAGACTGTTGGGTACACCTTCTATCACAGATCTGAAGGCAAGATATTCGTTGCTAAGAATGGATCCTTTCTAGAGGAGGAGTTTCTCTCAAAAGAAGTGAGTGGGAGGAAAGTAGAACTTGATGAGGTAACTGTACCTGCTCCTTTATTGGAAAGTAGTTCATCGCAGAAATCAGTTCCTGCGATTCCTACACCATTTAATGAGGAAGCTAATGATAATGATCATGAAACTTCTGATCAAGTTACTACCGAACCTCGTAGGTCAACCAGAGTACGATCCGTACCAGAGTGGTACGGTAATCCTGTTCTGGAGGTCATGTTACTTGACCATGACGAACATACGAACTATGAGGAAGCGATGATGAGCCCCGATTCCACGAAATGGCTTGAGGCCATGAAATCTGAGATGGGATCTATGTATGAGAACAAAGTGTGGACTTTGGTTGATTTTCCCAATGATCGGCAATCTATAGAGAATAAATGGATCTTCAAGAAGAAGACTGACGCTGACGATAATGTTACTGTCTACAAAGCTCGACTTATTACGTAAGGTTTTCGAAAAGTTCAAGGAGTTGAATACGATGAGACCTTCTCACCTGTAGCGATGCTTAAGTCCGTCCGAATCATGTTAGCAATTGCCGCATTTTGTGATTATGAAATTTGGCAAATGGATGTCAAAACTGCATTCCTGAATGGATTTCTGGAAGAAGAGTTGTATATGATACAACCCGAAGGTTTTATCGATCCAAAGGATGCTAACAAAGTGTGCAAGCTCCAGCGATCCATTTATGGACTGGTGCAAGCATCTCGTAGTTGGAATAAATGTTTGGATAGTGTGATCAAAGCATATGGTTTTATACAGACTTTTGGAGAAGCCTGTATTTACAAGAAAGTGAGTGGGAGCTCTGTAGAATTTCTAATATTATATGCGGATGACATATTTTTGATTGGAAATGATATAGAATTTCTGGATAGCATAAAAGGATACTTGAATAAGAGTTTTTCTATGAAATACCTCGGTGAAGCTGCTTATATATTGGGCATCAAAATCTATAGAGATAGATCAAGACGCTTAATTAGACTTTCACAAAGCACATACCTTGATAAAGTTTTGAAGAAGTTCAAAATGGATCAAGCAAAGAAAGGGTTCTTGCCTGTGTTACAAGGTGTGAAATTGAGTTAGACTCAATGCTCGACCATTGCAGAAGATAGAAAGAAAATGAAAGTCATTCCCTATGCCTCAGCCATAGGTTCTATCATGTATGCAATGCTGTGTACCAGACCTGATGTGTGCCTTGCTATTAGTTTAGCAGGGAGGTACCAAAGTAATCCAGGAGTGGATCACTGGACAGCAGTCAAGAACATCCTGAAATACCTAAAGAGGACTAAGGATATGTTTCTCGTTTATGGAGGTGACAAAGAGCTCGTCATAAATGGTTATGTCGATGCAAGCTTTGACACTGATCCGGATGACTCTAAGTCACAAACCGGATACATATTTATATTGAATGGTGGAGCTGTTAGTTGGTACAGTTCCAAGCAAAGCGTCGTGGCGGGATCTACGTGTGAAGCGGAGTACATAGCGGCTTCGGAAGCAGCAAATGAAGGAGTCTGGATGAAGGAGTTCATATCCAATCTAGGTGTCATACCTAGTGCATCGGGTCCAATGAAAATCTTTTGTGACAATACTGGTGCAATTGCCTTGGCAAAGGAATCCAGATTTCACAAGAGAACCAAGCACATCAAGAGACGCTTTAATTCCATCCGTGATCAAGTCAAGGAGGGAGAGATAGAGATTTGCAAAATACACACGGATCTGAATGTTGCAGACCCATTGGCTAAGCCTCTCTCACGAGCAAAACATGATCAACACCAAGACTCCATGGGTGAATCATTACTATGTAATCTAGATTATTGACTCTAGTGCAAGTGGGAGACTGAAGGAAATATGCCCTAGAGGCAATAATAAAGTTGTTATTTATATTTCCTTATATCATGATAAATGTTTATTATCCATGCTAGAATTGTATTAACCGGAAACTTAGTACATGTGTGAATACATAGACAAACAGAGTGTCACTAGTTGCCTCTACTTGACTAGCTCGTTAATCAAAGATGGTTAAGTTTCCTAGCCATAGACATGAGTTGTCATTTGATGAATGGGATCACATCATTAGAGAATGATGTGATTGACAAGACCCATCCGTTAGCTTAGCACTATGATCATTTAGTTTGTTGCTATTGCTTTCTTCATGACTTATACATGTTCCTATGACTATGAGATTATGCAACTCCCGAATACCAGAGGAACACTTAATGTGCTATCAAACATCACAACATAATTGGGTTATTATAAAGATGCTCTATAGGTGTCTTCGATGGTGTTTGTTGAGTTTGCATAGATCGAGATTAGGATTTGTCACTCCGATTGTCGGAGAGGTGTCTCTGGGCCCTCTCGGTAATGCACATCACTATAAGCCTTGCAAGAAATGTGACTAATGAGTTAGTTGCGGGATTATGCATTACAGAACGAGTAAAGAGATTTGCCGGTAATGAGATTGAACTAGGTATGATGATACCGGCGATCGAATCTCGGGCAAGTAACATACCAATAATAAAGGGAACAACATATGTTGTTATGCTATTTGACCGATAAAGATCTTCGTAGAATATGTGGGAGACAATATGAGCATCCAGGTTCCGCTATTGGTTATTGACCGGAGATGAGTCTCGGTCATGTCTACATAGTTCTCGAACCTGTAGGGTCCACACGCTTAACGTTCATTGATGATCGGTATTATGAGTTTATGTGTTTTGATGTACCGAAGGTTGTTCGGAGTCCCGGATGTGATCACAGACATGACGAGGAGTCTCTAAATGGTCGAGACATAAAGATTGATATATTGGAAGGTTATGTTTGGACACCGGAAAGGTTTCAGATAGGTTCGGGCATTTTAAGAGTACAGGGGTACGGAACCCCGGGGTTAATGGGCCTTCATGGGCTTTAGTGTAAGAGAGGGGGAGGCAGCCAGGTGGAGGCGCGCGGCCCCCAAGCCCAACCCGAATTGGGGGGGGGGGGTTCCTTCTCTCCTTCTTCCTCTTTCCTTCCCCTCCTAGTTGGACTAGGAAAGGGGGGAACCTACTCCTAGTAGGAGTAGGATTCCCCCCCTTGGGGTGCGCCCCATGAGGCCGGCCGCCCCCCTCCTCCACTCCTTTATATACGGGGGAGGGGGCACCCCATAGACACACAAGTTGATTTCTTAGCCGTGTGCGGTGCCGCCCTCCATAGATTCCACCTCGGTCATATTGTCGTAGTGCTTAGGCGAAGCCCTGCGTCGGTAACTTCATCATCACCGTTGATACGTCTCCGACGTATCTATAATTTTTTATTGTTCCATGCTATTATATATATTTTTTTTGGATGTTTGATGGGATTTATTATACACTTTTCTATTATTTTTGGGACTAACCTATTAACCGGAGGCCCAACCTGAATTGCTGTTTTTTTTGCCTATTTCAGTGTTTCAAAGGAAAAAGATATCAAACGGAGTTCAAACGGAATAAAACCTTCGGGAACGTGATTTTCGGAACAAATGTGATCCAAAGGACTTGGAGTGGACGTCAAGCAATCAACGAGGAGGCCACGAGGCAGGGAGGCGCGCCCCCCACCCTCGTGGGCCCCTCGTAGCTCTCCTGACCGACTTCTTCCTCCTATATATACCTACGTACCCTGGAAACATTAGAAGGGGATCCAAAACCCTATTTCCACCGCCGCAACCTTCTGTACCCGTGAGATCCCATCTTGGGGCCTTTTCCGGCGCTCCACCGGAGGGGGCATTGATCACGGAGGGCTTCTACATCAACACCATAGCCTCTCCAATGATGTGTGAGTAGTTTACCTCAGACCTTCGGGTCCATATTTATTAGCTAGATGGCTTCTTCTCTCTCTTTGGATCTCAATACAAAGTTCTCCTCGATCTTCTTGGAGATCTATTCGATGTAATCTTCTTTTGCGGTGTGTTTGTCGAGATCCGATGAATTGTGGGTTTATGATCAAGATTATCTATGAACAATATTTGATTCTCCTCTGAATTCTTTTATGTATGATTGGTTATCTTTGCAAGTCTCTTCGAATTATCAGTTTGGTTTGGCCTACAAGATTGATCTTTCTTGCAATGGGAGAAGTGCTTAGCTTTGGGTTCAATCTTGCGGTGTCCTTTCCCAGTGATAGTAGGGGCAGCAAGGCATGTATTGTATTGTTGCCATCGAGGATAAAAAGATGGGGTTTATATCATATTGCATGAGTTTATCCCTCTACATCATGTCATCTTGCTTAAAGCGTTACTTCATTCTTATGAACTTAATACTCTAGATGCATGCTGGATAGCGGTCGATGTGTGGAGTAATAGTAGTAGATGCAGGAAGGAGTCGGTCTACTTGTCACGGACGTGATGCCTATATACATGATCATACCTAGATATTCTCATAACTATGCTCAATTCTATCAATTGCTCGACAGTAATTTGTTCACCCACCGTAATACTTATGCTATCTTGAGAGAAGCCACTAGTGAAACCTATGGCCCCCGGGTCTATTTTCCATCATATTAATCTCCCGTTATTTTCATCTATTTTACATTGCAATCTTTACTTTTACTCTTTATCATAAAATACCAAAAATATTATCTTATCATCTCTATCAGATCTCACTTTTGCAAGTGGCCATGAAGGGATTGACATCCCCTTTATCGCGTTGGTTGCAAGGTTCTTATTTGTTTGTGTAGGTGCGTGGGACTTGAGCGTGGTCTCCTGCTGGATTGATACCTTGGTTCTCAAAGCTGAGGGAAATACTTACGCTACTTTACTGCAAAACCCTTTCCTCTTCAAGGGAAAACCAACGCAGTGCTCAAGAGGTAGCAAGAAGGATTTTTGGCGCCGTTGCCGGGGAGTCTACGCACAAGTCAAGGCATACCAAGTACCCATCACAAAATCTTATCCCTCGCATTACATTATTTGCCATTTGCCTCTCATTTTCCTCTCCCCCACTGCACCCTTGCCGTTTTATTTGCCCCTCCTTCCGTTTGCCTTTCTTCCGCCATGGCTGAATCAAAAAGGGCTAAGGGTTCTCTCCCGAGTTTTAGTACTTTGGGTAGTCCCTCTGTCCTCTCTAAGCTCATAAATAATGATGCTATGGAAAGACCTAACAGAGTTATCAATGATGGTTTGCATAATTTTGATGAAGATGATCACAGAATTTTTTGTTATTTACTTGATGAGTCTTTGAAAGATGCTTGGGATAGGTTATTAAGGATCCAGGCCAGCTATGTGCCCCAATATCAAATTGAAATATACCTAAAGAGCTTTTATGTTGCCTTACCCTCTTCATTTAAGCACCTCTTAGATTCTATCTTTGAAGAAGGTTCTCTCGAGGGGGATGCCGTAGATACTTATGAAAAAATGAAAACCATATTTGGGCACCCCATGAATGAGAGGGTTGAATCCACCTCTCTTTTGTGCTTTTATCAAAATGAAATTATCAAAGAGATGAAGGCTAGCTTAGATGCAAATTTATGTAGCATGATTAATCTTTCTTCCTCCATTAATGGCCATGTTCTTTCTCAAAATAGAAATATAAATGCTATAGAGAAGAAATTTTCTATTTTCTTCCCTAATACCAAAGAGGGCAATACCTAGATCTATCCTTGTTTTTATGCCTAGCTAGGGGCGTTAAACGATAGCGCTTGTTGGGAGGCAACCCAATTTTATTTTTGTTTTTTTGCTTTTTGGTTCTGTTTAGTAATAAACAATCCATCTAGCTTCTGTTTATATGTGGTTTTGTGTTTTAATTAGTGTTTGTGCCAAGTAGAACCTTTAGGATAACCTACGGTGGTAGTTACTTTGATCTTGCTGAAAAAAAGAAACTTTTGCGCGCACGAGATTAGTTTTCATAAATCACAGAAACGTGCTTTTTAGTTGATTCTTTTTACAGAAGATTAATACACTAATTATATAGGACTTCCTAATTGATCAGAATTTTTGGGTTACAGAAGTTTGCGTTAGATACAGATTGCTACAGACTATTATGTTTTTGACAGATTCTGTTTTTCATGTGTTGTTTGCTTATTTCGATGAATCTATGGCTAGTAACGGAGCTTATAAACCATAGAGAAGTTGGAATACAGTAGGTCTAACACCAATTAAATTAAGAATGAGTTCATTATAGTAGCTTGAAGTGGTGTTTTGTTTTGTTTGAAGGAAATATGCCCTAGAGGCAATAATAAAGTTATTATTTATTTCCTTATATCATGATAAATGTTTATTATTCATGCTAGAATTGTATTAACCGAAAACATAATACTTGTGTGAATACATAGACAAACAGAGTGTCACTAGTATGCCTCTACTTAACTAGCTCGTTGATCAAAGATGGTTATGTTTCCTAGCCATAGACATGAGTTGTCATTTGATTAACGGGATCACATCATTAGGAGAATGATGTGATTGACTTGACCCATTCCGTTAGCTTAGCACTCGATATTTTAGTATGTTGCTATTGCTTTCTTCATGACTTATACATGTTCCTATGACTATGAGATTATGCAACTCCCGTTTACCGGAGGAACACTTTGTGTGCTACCAAACGTCTGGCGAATCGGGTGATTATAAAGGTGCTCTACAGGTGTCCCCGAAGGTACTTGTTGGGTTGGCATATTTCGAGATTAGGATTTGTCACTCCGATTGTCGGAGAGTTATCTCTGGGCCCACTCGGTAATGCACATCACTTAAGCCTTGCAAGCATTGCAACTAATGCGTTAGTTGCGGGAAGATGTATTACGGAACGAGTAAAGAGACTTGCCAGTAACGAGATTGAACTAGGTATAGAGATGCCGATGGCCGAATCTCGGGCAAGTAAAACACCGATGACAAAGGGAACAACGTATGTTGTTATGCGGTTTGACCGATAAAGATCTTCATAGAATATGTGGGAGCCAATATGAGCATCCAGGTTTCGCTATTGGTTATTGACCGGAGACGTGTCTCGGTCATGTCCACATAGTTCTCGAACCCGTAGGGTCCGTGATAACCCACAAGTGTAGGGGATCGCAACAGCTTTCGAGGGTATAGTATTCATCCCAAATTTATTGATTCGATACAAGGGGAGCCAAAGAATATTCTTGAGTATTAGCAGTTGAGTTGTCAATTCAACCACACCTGGATAACTTAGTATCTGCAGCAAAGTATTTAGTAGCAAAAGTGGTATGATAATAATGGTACCAGTAGCAAAAGTAAAGATAAATGTTTTTGGGTTTTTGTAGTAGTTGACAGTAGCAACGGAAAAGTAAATAAGCGAAGAATAATATGTGAAAAGCTCATAGGCAATGGATCAGTGATGGATAATTATGCCGGATGCGATTCCTCATGTAATAGCTATAACATAGGGTGACACAGAACTAGCTCCAATTCATCAATGTAATGTAGGCATGTATTCCGTAAATAGTCATACGTGCTTATGGAAAAGAAATTGCATGACATATTTTGTCCTACCCTCCCGTGGCAGCGGGGTCCTAGCGGAAACTAAGGGATATTAAGGCCTCCTTTTAATAGAGAACCAAAACAAAGCATTAGCACATAGTGAATACATGAACTCCTCAAACTACGGTCATCACCGAGAAGTATCCCAATTATTGTCACTTCGGGGTTGTCGGATCATAACACATAATAGGTGACTATAGACTTGCAAGATAGGATCAAGAACACACATATATTCATGAAAACATAATAGGTTCAAAATCTGAAATCATGGCACTCGGGCCCTAGTGACAAGCATTAAGCATAGCAAAGTCATAGCAACATCAATTTCAGAACATAGTGGATACTAGGGATCAAACCCTAACAAAACTAACTTGATTACATGGTAAATTTCATCCAACCCATCACTGCTACGTCTTGAGCTTGCGTTGGTTTTCCCCGAAGAGGAGAGGATGATGCAACACAGTAGTGTAAGTATTTCCCTCAGTTTTTGAGAACCAAGGTATCAATCCAGTAGGAGGCCACGCACAAGTCCCTCGTACCTGCACAAAACGATAGCTACTCGCAACCAACGCGATTAGAGGTTGTCAATCCCTTCACGGTCACTTACGAGGGTGAGATCTGATAGAGATAATATTTTTGGTATATAGATGCAAAGTGAAAAGTAAAAGGTAAAGTAAAAGCAAAGCAAGTATAAAAGTGATGGAGATTGATATGATGAGAATGGACCCGGGGGCCATAGGTTTCACTAGTGGCTTCTCTCAAGAGCATAAGTATTCTACGGTGGGTGAACAAATTACCGTTGATCAATTGATAGAATTGAGCATAGTTATGAGTATATCTAGGTACGATCATGTATATAGGCATCACGTCCGAGACAAGTAGACCGAAACGATTCTGCATCTACTACTATTACTCCACTTATCGACCGCTATCCAGGATGCATCTAGAGTATTAAGTTAAAAACAGAGTAACGCCTTAAGCAAGATGACATTATGTAGAGGAATAAATTCATGCAATATGATAAATATCCCATCTTGTTATCCTCGATGGCAACAATACACTACGTGCCTTGCAACCCTTTCTGTCACTGGGTAAGGACACCGCAAGATTGAACCCAAAGCGATGCACATCTCCCACTGCAAGAACTACCAATCTAGTTGGCCAAACCAAACGGATAATTCGAAGAGACTTGCAAAGATAACTCAATCATACATAAAAGAATTCAGAGAAGATTCAAATATTATTCATAGATAAGCTGGATCATAAACTCACAATTTATCGGTCTCAACAAACACACCGCAAAAAGAAGATTACATCAAATAGATCTCCACGAGAGAGGGGGAGAACATTGTATTGAGATCCAAAAAGAGTGAAGAAGCCATCTAGCTACTAGCTATGGACCCGAAGGTCTGAAGTAAACTACTCACACTTCATCAGAGAGGCTATGGTGTTGATGTAGAAGCCCTCCGTGGTGGATGCCCCTCCGTGAAGCTCGAACATGCCCCAAGATGGGATCTTGTGGATACAGGAAGTTGCGGCGGTGGAATTAGATTTTTGGCTCCTGTTCTGATCCTTTGGGGATACGTAGGTATATATAGGAGGAAGGAGTACGTCGGTGGAGCATCAGGGGGCCCACGAGACAGGGGGCGCGCCCCCACCCTCGTGACCGCCTCCAATATTCCTTGGCGTAGGGTCCAAGTCTCCTGGATCACGTTCGGTGAGAAAATCACGTTTCCGAAGGTTTCATTCCGTTTGGACTCCGTTTGATATTCTGTTTCTTCAAAACACTGAAAAAGGCAAAAAAAAAAAGCAATTCTGGGTTGGGCCTCCGGTTAATAGGTTAGTCCCAAAAGTAATATAAAAGTGGAAAATAAATCCCATTACAGTCCAAAACAATAGATAAAGTAGCATGGAGCAATAAAAAATTATAGATACATTGGAGACGTATCAGGCATCCCCAAGCTTAATTCTTGCTCGTCCTCGAGTAGGTAAATGATAAAAAGAGAATTTTTGATGCGGAGTGATACTTTGGCATGATTTCAATGTAAATCTTCTTAATCATGGTATGAATATTCAGATCCGAAAGATTCAAGACAAAAGTTCATATTGACATAAAAATAGTAATACTTCAAGCATACTAACTAAGAAATTATGTCTTCTCAAAATAACATGGCCAAAGAAAGTTATCCTGCAAAATTATATAGTGCGGCTATGCTCCATCTTCCCACACAAAGTATTTAAATCATGCACAACCCGATGACAAGCCAAGCAATTGTTTCATACTTTAACATTTTCAAAACTTTTTCAATCTTCACGCAATACATGAGCGTGAGCCATGGATATAGCACTATATGTGGAATAGAATGGTGGTTGTGGAGAAGACAAAAGAGGAAGATAGTCTCACATCAACTAGGCGTATCAACGGGCTTTGGAGATGCCCATTAATAGATATCAATGTGAGTGAGTAGGGATTGCCATGCAACGGATGCACTAGAGCTATAAGTATATGAAAGCTCAACAAAAGAAACTAAGTGGGTGTGCATCCAACTCGCTTGCTCACGAAGACCTAGGGCATTTTAGGAAGCCCATCATTGGAATATACGAGCCAAGTTCTATAATGAAAAATTCCCACTAGTGTATGAAAGTGACAAAATGAGAGACTCTCTATCATGAAGATCATGGTGCTACTTTGAAGCACAAGTGTGGTAAAAGGATAGTAACATTGTCCCTTCTCTCTTTTTCTCTCATTTTTTTTTTATTTGGGCCTTTTCTATTTTTTATGGCCTCTTTTTTTTTCGTGCGGAGTTTTATCCCGACTTGTGGGGGAATCATAGTCTCCATCATCCTTTCCTCACTTGGGACAATGCTCTAATAATGATGATCATAACACTTTTATTTTTCTTACAACTCAACAATTACAACTCGATACTTAGAACAAAATATGACTCTATATGAATGCCTCCGTGGTGTGCAGGATATGCAATGAAACATGAGTGACATGTATGAAAGAATTATGGACGGTGGCTTTGCCACAAATACGATGTCAACTATATGATCATGCTAGCAATATGACAATGATGGAGTGTGTCATAATAAACAGAACGGTGGAAGTTGCATGGCAATATATCTCGGAATGGCTATGGAAATGCCATGATAGGTAGGTATGGTGGATGTTTTGAGGAAGGTATATGGTGGGTGTATGATACTGGCGAAAGGTGCGCGGTATTGGAGAGGCTAGCAACGGTGGAAGGATCGGAAAAAGTGCATATAATCCATGGACTCAACATTAGTCATAAAGAACTCATATACTTATTGCAAAAATATACAAGTTATCAAAGCAAAGTATTACGCGCATGCTCCTGGGGGATAGATTGGTAGGAAAAGACCATCGCTCGTCCCCGACCGCCACTCATAAGGAAGACAATCAATAAATAAATCATGCTCCGAGTTCATCACATAACGGTTCACCATACGTGCATGCTACGGGAATCACAAACTTCAACACAAGTATTCTTTAAATTCACAACTACTCAACTAGCATGACTCTAATATCACCATCTTCATATCTCAAAACAATTATCTAGCATCAAACTTATCTTATTATTCAACGCACTCAAAAGAAAGTTTCACATATCATGAATACCAAGTATATTAACATTAAGCAAATTACCATGCTATTAACGACTCTCAAAATAATCTAAGTGAAGCATGAGAGATCAATAGTTTCTTTAAAACAAATCCACCACCGTGCTCTAAAAGATCTAAGTGAAGCACTAGAGCAAAAATTATCATGCTCAAAAGATATAAGTGAAGCACTATGAGCAAAACTATCAAGCTCAAAAGATATAATTGAAGCACATAGAGTATTCTATCAAATTCCAATTCATGTATGGCTCTCTCAAAAGGTGTGTACAGCAAGGATGATTGTGGTAAACTAACAAGCAAAGACGCAAATAATACAAGACGCTCCAAGCAAAACACATATCATGTGGTGAATAAAAATATAGCTCCAAGTAAATTACGATGGAAGTGGACGAAAGAGGGGATACCTTCTGGGGCATCCCCAAGCTTTGACTTTTTGGTGTCCTTGGATTATCTTGGGGGTGCCATGGGCATCCCCAAGCTTAGGCTCTTGCCACTCCTTGTTCCGTAATCCATCAAAAGAATTCACCCAAAACATGAAAACTTCACAACACAAAACTCAATAGAAATCTCATGAGCTCCGTTAGAGAAAGAAAACAAAATACTAATTTAAGATATTGTAATGAACTCATTCTTTATTTATATTGGTGTTAAACCTACTGTATTCCAATGTAACATCCCAAATTTTCAATTTGGAATGTTATACATAGAGCATCATTGCATATCATATTTTTGTTGCATTTTGCTAGATCCTAGAAATTCTACACAACTCAAGGACCCACGGAGAGAGTTGGGGGTTTCGTTATTTTCATATTTGAGTTTTCTCAAATTTTGAAAATAGGATCATTTGATTTTAATTATTTTATCTTCAATTATTTCTACTATCAAAATATGAGAGAGGGAATAAAATGACTTTCCCAAAATAAATAAATAATGAAGATTTAATAATAAAATCAAATAAGATTTTATTTTGGAGTTTTTCGCCTTTTTATTTGAATTTAGGAAAAATACGCGTTTTTCAAAATTGCATTTAGGCCCCAAATAAATGTTCATCTAGTCCGGCTTGATTTTAGAAGCCGGGGAAAATTTATTTCGGGATTTTTGGAGTCCGTTTAGTATTTATTTTTATTTTTCTTCTGCGCGGAATATTTAAAAAAAACGCGCACCGACCTTGGGCCGTGCCCGAGCGGGACTCCGCTCGGGGCACGATATAAAGCGCGCATGCGCCCCAGCCCCCCCGAGCCGCTTCCGCCCAGCCCACCTGCATACCCGCGCCGCCCACACCCCCTTTGAAACCCTAAGCCTAGATCCGCGCCGCCGCCGCATTGCCGCCTTGCCGTCGCCGGGACCGACGCCAACCCCGACGCCGAGGTTCGCCGCCGCCTCGTTTTCCGTGCCGGTTTTTTTAAAACCGAGCGGATTTTTCTTCGGTTTATTTTTGGTTCGGTTAAATAGCGAACGTTTGTTCGTTTTAACGAACGAGTTCGTCAGATTAGTTTAGTTAACGAACGTCCGTTCGTTAACCCGTTCGTCATTTTTCTTTTTCTCGGATTTAATCCGCGATTTTTCTCATCGCGATTCCTGATCCGATTTTTGTTTTAGTATAACTTTTCGCTCGTTTATCGGAATCAGGCGATTCAAGCGCCTGGAGTTTCGTTTCGAAACCCTCTTTCCGAATAACCAACTTAAACAAGTTTTTGCTACTGTAAAATTTGACTTAGATCCAGACTAGTAAAAGGGAGCTGTTTTCTTCCGCCGTTTGACTTTCGTTGCTTCTTTGATTTGATTCTTTTTGCAAACCGGAGTTCTTAAGTTGAACTATCTGGTTAGATCTTCTATTTGAGTTTTACCTGTGCATTAGATGAGTACTTATTGTATGCTTGTTTTTTTGTCTGCGATAGAATACCCGGAGTGCGTCGCTTGTTACTTCGAGTCTCTAGGTTTTGCGGATCATCAGCAAGGCAAGTAACACTTTGATCATACCTCTTCTCATACCCAGTTTTTATTGCATTAGATCAATCCTCAAACATTGCATGATTAGGATCTAATTAAATTGTGGGTTTTGGGAAGTAGTTGAGGTAGTACCTATTACCTGTTTATTTTCAAACCCTTGGGAGTTACTTCTACGTTTGCTTATTATGCCATGCTATGCTAGTAGACGTGGATTGGGTGAGTGTATCCATGACAGATGTGAGTTTGTTAAATTAATGGTTTATTTAAGGTGGCAACTTAAACACACATCTGGGTGGATTGAGGCACCTGGTTTCCATCAGGACTTGCCTGTATTTCTTCGGACCGCCACCCAGGCCCAAAGGCATCATGAGATTATTCAAACTAGAAACTTCCGTGTGCAGCCACAAGCCATTATGGGCTCTGGCATAGTTGATTAAGTTGTGCGAACTCTTACGGGTAGACTAGCAGATGTAGGGGAAAGTAGGTGTACCGGTCTACCCACATGTAAGGTGCTAGCGCTTCCGAAAGACTATGTCTCGGTCATCCGTTTCTCAAACATCATGTAGTGCGAGAAATCCAACGGAGGCGATCGAGTCTTGTGGGGAAAAGTGCGCAAACCTCTGCAGAGTGTATAAACTAATCATGATTAGCCGTGTCCCCGGTTATGGACATCTTGAGTATCTAGTTCTTGGATATCATGTGAATCTCATCATGTTACTTCAAATTAATAATGTTGGGTTTTTAATGAGTACTTTTAATTGGGATTGAGAATGCTGTCAACCATTCTCAATGTTTAACAACCACCATGATAGTTAAACAAATTTATTCCTTTGTAGTAGGGAAAAATTGGCTTTACGCAAAACTGTAACCATAGAGCTTTCCACCAGCCATATATGCATGTAGTATAGGCTTATTATTCCTTTATTCTCTATGTGTTACATTGCGGCATATTCCATGTCTTGACCCGTTTTGGGCTGCAACGTTTCATGTTGCGAGACTTTTGAACGACAGTAAGGTGCTTAGGTCGTGGTTCTATACTCGATGATGCCGTTGGAGTTGATGGACTCGCTTATTCTTCCAAGCCTTCATTTGTTATCGTTATTAGATGGCCTTAAGCCATATTTATTTTATTAAGTTCTCTCTTGAGACATTCGATTGTAATAAGTGTGTGATTGCTACTCTGTTATAAATCCTCCGAGTCTTGTGTGGTGTCGGCATTCTTGATCCAGGATGACACTGAGCACACGAGATCGACTGTTTGAGGTGCAGTCGCTACAAAGATGGTATCGAGCACACGCCGTATGTAGAGACACGACCATTAAGCTAAAGCCCTAGATCACTACTCTCTCTTCTCATTTCGACTCCTCATCTTTTCTACTCTTTTAGGATGAGGAAGCAAGGATCAAGTTCACCCAAACGGATGAAGATACACCCTTTGGACGACACGAAGGAAGTCACTAAGTACCTTAACATCGGATTACCAAGCTTCACGGGACCTACAATTCCACTTTACTCGAAGAAGAGCGTTGGAAGATTCAAGCTCAAGTTTCGGAAGGACGTTTGCGCCAATCACTGAGCCCATAGAGTGTGTTTTAATGCACCAACTGGAGTGCAGGAAAGTGCATGGCAGCTCACATAACCATGGGGCGCATTGGAGAAGTTTACAAAGAAGACCTCAAGGATAATATCTACCAGATTTGCGGCGCCGAGATGAACAATGGGAGATAGTTGGCACTAAGAAGGATCGATCCATTGCAGCTTTCATCCAGAGTTAAATCAGCACATTCGACGCCAGGAGAACCGGATGTCTTGCAGACATGATGGAGTTGAAGACAGCAAAAGCCAAGATTATCGAACTAGAAGGAGGCGAAGGCCACTGCAAGGACTACATGGAGGAGATTGTAGCTCTAGTAAGACAAAACGGCGATCTTAAGGAGAAGATTGAAGAACTCATGGGAAATTCAGCACACGGAGGAGAAGATGAAGATTGCACTGTCGAGAGAACTACATCATCATCGGCGACCGATTCGATCCTAGTGATGATGATTTGAAGATGAAGTGGAGCAGATATTATGGAGTCTTCATCGGAGCAGTTTTTCTAGTTGACCACCATAACAGTAGTAGATTTCCCCCATTTTAAATTAGTTTTAGTTCCAGCACTTTGTAACAATAGATAGACCGTTGTATGCCCTTGTTTGAATTGATCGGAGTGATATTGTGTGATTTGCCTCATGTGCATATGGGTAGTGTTTCTCTCTAGACCTCATTCTATTCTTAACTCTCGTCTTTTCTATAAACCCTCAGATGCCTCCGAGACGCGAACCCGGATTTGTTTTCCCGCTAGAGATCACTCAGTTGATTCAGCAGCAGAATGCCTTGATTCAAACATTGGTACATAACCAAGGCAACAACAACAACAACAACAACAACAACAACAACAACAACAACCCACCACCACCACCACCTGTTGACCATTTGACCCGTTTCTTAAGGCTGAATCCGCCGGTGTTTTCCAGTAGCACCGAGCCGATTGTTGCAGATGATTGGCTCCGTAAGATAGGGAGGGAGTTAACCACTACAGGATGTACAGATGGAGAAAGGGTGAAGTTTGCTGCACACCAGCTTGAAGGACCCGCATCAGCATGGTGGGAGAATTTTACAGCCACTTACCCTGTAGACACTATCACATGGGGTCATTTTCAGCAAGCCTTCCGTACTGCCCATGTTTCAGCAGGAGCTATGGCCATGAAGAAGCGTGAGTTTCGCAACTTGCGCCAAGGAGGAAGGACAGTTGGCTAGTATGTGGATGATTTCAGTAAGCTAGCACGTTATGCCCCAGATGACATTGCTACGGACGCAGCTAAGCAGGAGAAGTTTCTAGAAGGACTGAATGATGAGCTGAGCATGCAGTTCATGGTAGCCACCTTCAATAACTACCAGGAGTTAGTAGATCGTGCTCTTATGATTGAAGGGAAGCAGCAGCAGATTGACAATCGCAAGAGAAAGTATGGAAAGGGGAAGAATAACTCTGGAGCTCAACAGAAACTTCGCTTTACCCCGAAGCCAGGGGGACAATTTCAGCATACCCATGGAGGAGGTAGCTCGCACAACCATAATGGCACCAAGAATGGGAACGGGAATGGAGGAAGCAATGGACAAAACCGCACCAACCAGTCAACACCATCCAAGGTAGACCTGAGTCATATCACTTGCTTTAAGTGCCGCAAGACCGGGCATTATGCAAATGATTGTCCAGAAGGCCAAAATGGTAATGGTAATGGAAGCTCAGGAAAGAAGCCGAACCCTTTCAACAGGGGACAAGTGAACCATGTTACCGTGGAGGAGGTTGAAGCTCAGCCAGATGCAGTAATAAGTAAGTTTTTGGTTAAGTCATTTACTGCAGTTGTTCTTTTTGATACTGGTGCATCACATTCATACATATCAAGGGGATTTGTGGATAAGTTTAGCCTGCCCACTAGGACTCTTAAGACACCCATGCTAGTAAGCTCACCGGGAGCGGAGTATATGGCCAGTCAAGGATGTTTTCAAGTGCCATTAAGTATAGGGAGGCATGTTTTCCCAACGGATTTAATTATATTGGAATCCCAAGGTTTGGATGTAATTCTTGGTATGGATTGGTTGTCGATGTATGGAGGAAACATCGATTGCTCCAGTAAGACGATTTTGCTTACGACACCAGAAGGAAGGAGAATCAAGTATGTATCACGGCATGAGCCAAGAAGGGCACATGTAAATTCCTTATCAGGAGTTGTGCAGGAGGAAGTACCAGTGGTAAGGGATTTCCCCGATGTGTTTCCGGAAGAGTTGCCAGGCATGCCACCGGATAGAGACATTGAATTTCTGATTGAACTACTGCCAGGCACTGGGCCGATATCTAAGAGACCGTATAGGATGCCAGCCCAAGATTTGGAGGAAATTAAGAAGCGATTAAGGAGTTCTTGGATAAAGTTTTATTCACCCAAGTTCTTCGCCTTGGGGATCACCAAGACTTCTAGTGGAGAAGAAGGATGGATCTTTAAGAATGGTTGTTGATTATCGCGGATTGAATGAAGTGACCATTAAGAACAAGTACCCACTGCCGATGATCAATGACTTGTTTGACCAATTGCAAGGAGCTAAGGTGTTTTCCAAGATCGATTTGCGATCAGGGTACCATCAGTTGAAGATTCGAGAATAGGATATACCTAAGACGGCTTTTACCACCAGGTACGGGCTGTATGAGTATACCGTTATGTCATTTGGTCTGACTAACTCACCTGCCTATTTTATGAATATGATGAACAAAGTGTTTATGGAGTTTCTGGATAAGTTCGTCGTGGTGTTCATTGATGATATTTTGGTTTACTCGAAGAATGAAGAGGAACATAAGGAACACTTGCGTTTGGTACTCGAGAAGCTCAGAGAACACCAGTTATATGCCAAGTTCAGCAAGTGTGAGTTTTGGTTGAAGGAAGTTGGATTTCTCGGACATGTTATATCCGGAGAAGGTATAGCGATGAGACCCCACTAAAGTTGCCCTTTGTAACAAACTGGGAAACGCCAACAACAGTTGGAGAGATCCGGAGTTTCCTTGGACTCGCAGGATACTACCGGAGATTCATTGAGAATTTCTCGAGGATTGCGAAGCCTATGACAGAATTGTTGAAGAAGGATACCAAGTTTATTTGGACTGAGGAGTGTGAAGCTAGTTTCCAAGAGTTGAAGAAACGTTTGGTTACCTCACCAGTGTTAATTTTGCCAGATCAGACCAAGGATTATGAGGTGTATTGTGACGCTTCACGTCGAGGACTTGGAGCAGTGCTTATGCAGGAGGGAAGAGTTGTTTCGTATGCTTCACGACAGATTAAGCCTCATGAGCTAAACTATGCTACTCATGATTTGGAGTTAGCAGCCGTAGTGCATGCGTTGAAAACATAGAGACATTTCCTCATTGGAAATCATTGTGAGGTGTATACGGATCACAAGAGTTTGAAGTACATCTTCACGCAGAAGGAGTTAAATCTCAAGCAGAGGAGATGGTTGGAGCTTATTAAAGATTACGATATGAGATTACATTATCACCCCGGAAAGGCTAACGTTGTAGCAGACGCGTTGAGCCGTAAGATTCATGTCAACACACTAATGACCGAAGGTTTACCAAAGGAGTTAGCCGAGGAATTTCGAGATCTATGTTTGGAAATAGTTCCGAGAGGCTATGTAGCAGCATTGGAGATTCAGTTAACTTTGATGGATAGAATCAGGGAAGCTCAGAAGACTGACAAAGAGATTGCCTCTATAAAGGAGAAAATGAGCGAAGGAAAGGCTAAGGGATTTCGTGAGGATGAGCACGATACCCTATGGTTTGAAGACCGTGTTTATGTGCCCAATGACCCGGAGATTCGGAAGTTGATTCTACAAGAGGCACATGATGCACCATATTCGATTCACCCAGGAAATACCAAGATGTATTTGGATTTGAAGAATACTTTCTGGTGGAGCGGAATGAAAAAGGATATTGCAGAGTACGTAGCAGTTTGTGATGTATGTCAGAGGGTGAAGGCAGAACATCAGAAGGGATGAAGTTGGAGACCGCCAATTGTTTGGACCGGATTTGATTAAGGAGTCTGAACGGAAAGTAAAGTTAATTCGCAATAGGCTCAAGGTAGCCCAGTCAAGACAGAAAAGCTATGCAGACTCAAAACGCAAGGAGGCAGAATACGAAGTCAGAGACAGAGTTTATCTTCGAGTATCGCCACTTCGAGGAGTTAAGCGTTTTGGTGTTAAAGGAAAGTTAGCGCCCCGATTTGTAGGACCTTATCGTGTTTTGGAACGCATGGGAGAAGTTGCGTACAAGTTGGAACTACCCAAAGGATTGTCAGGAGTTCATGATGTGTTCCATGTATCTCAGTTGAAGAAGTGTCACACAGAGATGGCTGATATACCACTGAGAGATACTGTGCCACTAGAGGCGATTCAGTTGAATGATAATTTGACCTACGAGGAGAAACCAGTTAAGATTATGGAGTATGCTAGTCGAGTCACCCGCAGCAAGGTTATTAAGTTTTGCAAAGTTCAGTGGAGCCACCACACTAAGGATGAAGCCACCTGGGAGCGAGAGGAAGATCTGCTTAAGGACCACCCTCACCTATTTTCTAGCCAACCCGAATCTCAAGGGCGAGATTCATCTTAAGGGGGTAGGTTTGTAACATCCCAAATTTTCAATTTGGAATGTTATACATAGAGCATCATTGCCTATCATATTTTTGTTGCATTTTGCTAGATCCTAGAAATTCTACACAACTCAAGGACCCACGGAGAGAGTTGGGGGTTTCGTTATTTTCATATTTGAGTTTTCTCAAATTTTGAAAATAGGATCATTTGATTTTAATTATTTTATCTTCAGTTATTTCTACTATCAAAATATGAGAGAGGGAATAAAATGACTTGCCCAAAATAAAGAAATAATGAAGATTTAATAATAACATCAAATAACATTTTATTTTGGAGTTTTTCGCCTTTTTATTTGAATTTAGGAAAAATACGCGTTTTTCAAAATTGCATTTAGGCCCCAAATAAATGTTCATCTAGTCCTGCTTGATTTTAGAAGCCGGGGAAAATTTATTTCGGGATTTTTAGAGTCAGTTTAGTATTTCTTTTTATTTTTCTTATGCGCGGAATATAAAAAAAACGTGCACCGACCTTGGGCCGTGCCCGAGCGGGACTCTGCTCGGGGGGAACTTATATAAAGCGCCGCCCCGCGCCCCCGACCCACCCGAGCCGCCCCGCGAGCCCACCCGCGCCCCGCCGCCAACCCACACCCCGCCCGAAACCCTAACCCTAGATCCGCGCCGCAGCCGCCGAGGTTCGCTACTGCCTCGTTTTCCGCGCCGTTTTTTTTGAAAAAATCGAGCGGATTTTTCTTTGTTTTTTTAGTTTTCGTTTTTTTAGATCGGTTTTTTTCCGGTTCGGTTAAATAGCGAACGTTCGTTCGTTTGTTCATTTTAACTAACGAGTTTGTCAGATTAGTGTAGTTAACGAACGTCCGTTCGTTAACCCGTTCATCGTTTTTCTTTTTCTCGGATTTAATCCGCGATTTTTCTGATCGCGATTCCTGATCCGATTTTTGTTTTAGTATAACTTTGCGCTCGTTTATCGGAATCAGGCGATTCAAGCGCCTGGAGTTTCGTCTCGAAACCCTCTTTCCGAATAACTAACTTAAACAAGTTTTTTCTACTGTAAAATTTGACTTAGATCCAGACTAGTAAAACGGAGCTGCTTTCTTCCGCCGTTTGACTTTTGTTGCTTCGTTTGATTTGATTCTTTTTGCAAACCGGAGTTCTTAAGTTGAACTATCTGGTTAGATCTTCTATTTGAGTTTTACCTTTGCATTAGATGAGTACTTATTGTATGCTTGTTTGTTTGTCTGTGATAGAATACCCGGAGTGCGCCGCTTGTTACTTCGAGTCTCTAGGTTTCGCGGATCATCAGCAAGGCATGTAACACTTTGATCATACCTCTTATCATATCCAGTTTTTATTGCATTAGATCAATCCTCAAACATTGCATGATTAGGATCTAATTAAATTGTGGGTTTTGGGAAGTAGTTGAGGTAGTACCTATTACCTGTTTATTTTCAAACCCTTGGGAGTTACTTCTACGTTTGCTTATTATGCCATGCTATGCTAGTAGACGTGAATTGGGTGAGTGTATCCATGACAGATGTGAGTTTGTTAAATTAATGGTTTATTTAAGGTGGCAACTTAAACACACATTTGGGTGGATTGAGGCACCTGGTTTCCATCAGGACTTGCATGTATTTCTTCGGACCGCCACCCAGGCCCAAAGGGATCATGAGATTATTCAAACTAGAAACTTCCGTGTGCAGCCACAAGCCATTATGGGCTCTGGCATAGTTGATTAAGTTTTGCAAACTCTTACGTGTAGACTAGCAGATGTAGGGGAAAGTAGGTGTACCGGTCTACCCACATGTAAGGTGCTAGCGCTTCCGAAAGACTATGTCTCGGTCATCCGTTTCTCAAACATCATGTAGTGCGAGAAATCCAACGGAGGCGATCGAGTCTTGTGGGAAAAAGTGCGCAAACCTCTGCAGAGTGTATAAACTAATCATGATTAGTCGTGTCCCCGGTTATGGACATCTTGAGTATCTAGTTCTTGGATATCATGTGAATCTCATCATGCTACTTCAAATTAATAATGTTGGGTTTTTAATGAGTACTTTTAATTGGGATTGAGAATGCTATCAACCATTCTCAATGTTTAACAACCACCATGATAGTTAAACAAATTTATTCCTTTGCAGTAGGGAAAAATTGGCTTTACGCAAAACTGTAACCATAGAGATTTTCACCAGCCATATACGCATGTAGTATAGGCTTATTATTCCTTTGTTCTCTATGTGTTACATTGCCAGCATATTCCATGTCTTGACCGTTTGGCTGCAACGTTTCATGTTGCGACTTTTCGCATAACGAGTAAGGTGCTTAGGTCGTGGTTCTATACTCAGTGATGCCGTTGGAGTTGATGGACTCTCTTATTCTTCCAAGCCTTCCGCTGTTATCGTTATTAGATGGCCTTAAGCCATATTTATTTTATTAAGTTCTCTCTTGAGACATTCGATTGTAATAAGTGTGTGATTGCTACTCTGTTATAAATCCTCCGAGTACTGTGTGGTGTCAGCATTACTGATCCAGGGATGACACTGAGCACAGAGATCAGACTGTTTGAGGTCTGGTCGCTACATCCAACTTCTCTATGGATCATAAACTATTTTACTAGCCATAGATTCATCAAAATAAGCAAACAACACACGCAAAACAGAATCTGTCAAAAACAGAACAGTCTGTAGTAATCTGTAACTAACGCAAACTTCTGGAACTCAAAAAATTCTACCAAAATTAGACGACCTGGACAATTTGTTTATTGATCAGAAGCAATTGGAATCAGTATTTTATCACGTTCTGGTGATTTTTAACAATTCGGTCACTGAGCGCAAAGTTTCTGGAAATTACAGCAAGATCAAATAACTATCATCCAAGAAGATCCAATAGGTTTAACTTAGCACAAACACTAACTAAAAGATAAAACCACATCTAAGCAGAGGCTAGATGGATTATTTATTACTAAGCAGAAAGGAAAAATATTGGGTTGTCTCCCAACAAGCGCTTTTCTTTAAAGCCTTTTTAGCTAGGCATTGAGATTAAATGATGCTCACAAGAAAGACAAGAATTGAGGCACAAAGAGAGCATCATAAAACATGTGACAAACACACTTAAGTCTAACATACTTCCTATGCATAGGCATATTATAGGCAAACAAATTATCGTAGCAAGCAAAAACTAGCATATGCAAGGAAATGGAAAGGAACAATAGCAATCTCAACATAACGAGAGGTAATTTAGTAACATGAAAATTTCTATAACCATGTTTTCCTCTCTCATAATAATTACATGTAGGATCATAAGAAAATTCAACAATATAGCTATCACATAACATATTCTCAACATGATCCACATGCATGCGAAGTTGACACTCTTCCATAATAGTGGGATTATCATTAATTAAAATCATGATTTCTCCAAGCCCACTTTTATCAAAAATTTCACAAGATTGAATATTCTCCAAATATGTGGGACCTAAAGTTGACATTCTTCCAAGCCCACTTTCAATATTATTGCAAACAATATTATCAATCTCATATTCATCAAGGGGATTAAATAGATTTTCAAGATCATAAGAAGAATCACCCCAATCATGATCATTGCAACAAGTAGAGGACATAGCAAAACTAGCATCCCCAAGCTTAGGGTTTTGCATATTTTTAGCACAATTGACATCAATAGAATTGATAGTAAAATCATTCCAATCATGCTTTTTATTCAAAGATCTATCGTGAATCACATCATAAAGTACTTCATCACAATTTTTAGATTCACGAATTTCAGGCAAAACCTCATAAAGATAATCTAGTGCACTCAATTCACTAGCAATAGGTTCAACCAAATTGGATCTCTTAAAGAGATTAGCAAGTGGATGAGGATCCATAAACTTTTAGGAAGCGAAGATGCAAGCAAAAAGAAGGCACATGGTAACACAAGATTGAACGGAGGAAGGGCGAATAAAACAGCAAGGCTGAAGTGGGGGAGAGGAAAACGAGAGGCAAATGGCAAATAATGTAATGCGAGAGATAGGGATTGTGATGGGTACTTGGTATGTTGACTTTTGCGTAGACTCCCTGGCAACGGCGCCATAAATCCTTATTGCTACGTCTTGAGCTTGCATTGGTTTTCCCCGAAGAGGAGAGGATGATGCAGCACAGTAGCGTAAGTATTTCCATCAGTTTTTGAGAACCAAGGTATCAATCCAAGAGGAGGCCACGCACAAGTCCCTCGTACTGCACAAAGCGATAGCTACTCGCAACCAACGCGATTAGGGGTTGTCAATCCCTTCACGGTCACTTACGAGGGTGAGATCTGATAGAGATAATATTTTTGGTATTTTTGGTATATAGATGCAAAGTGAAAAGTAAAAGGTAAAGTAAAAACAAAGCAAGTATTAAAGTGATGGAGATTGATATGATGAGAATAGACCCGGGGGCCATAGGTTTCACTAGTGGCTTCTCTCAAGAGCATAAGTATTCTACGGTGGGTGAACAAATTATTGTTGAGCAATTGACAGAATTGAGCATAGTTATGAGTATATCTAGGTATGATCATGTATATAGGCATCACGTCCGAGACAAGTAGACCGAAATGATTCTGCATCTACTACTATTACTCCACTCATCGACCGCTATCCAGCATGCATCTAGAGCATTAAGTTAAAAACAGTATAACGCCTTAAGCAAGATGACATGATGTAGAGGAATAAATTCATGCAATATGATAAATACCCCATCTTGTTATCCTCGATGGCAACAACACAATACGTGCCTTGCAACCCTTTACATCCTTTGGGTAAGGACACCGCAAGATTGAACCCAAAGCCATGCACTTCTCCCATTGCAAGAACTACCAATCTAGTTGGCCAAACCAAACGGATAATTCGAAGAGACTTGCAAAGATAACTCAATCATACTTAAAAGAATTCAGAGAAGATTCAAATATTATTCATAGATAAGCTGGATCATAAACCCACAATTCATCGGTCTCAACAAACACACCGCAAAAAGAAGATTACATCGAATAGATCTCCACGAGAGAGGGGGAGAACATTGTATTGAGATCCAAAAAGAGAGAAGAAGCCATCTAGCTACTATATATGGACCCGAAGGTCTGAAGTAAACTACTCACACTTCACCGGAGAGGCTATGGTGTTGATGTAGAAGCCCTCCATGGTGGATGCCCCCTCCGGCGGAGCTCCGGAACAGGCCCCAAGATGGGATCTCGTGGATGCAGGAAGTTGCGGCGGTGGAATTAGGTTTTTGGCTCCTGTTACGATCGTTTGAAGTGCGTGAGGTATATATAGGAGGAAGGAGTGCGTCGGTGGAGCATCAGGGGCCCACGAGGCGGGGCGCCCTAGGGGGCGCCCCACCTCGTGACCGCCTCCGATGTTCCTTGGCGTAGGGTCCAAGTCTCATAGATCACGTTCGGTGAGAAAATCACGTTTCTGAAGGTTTCATTCCGTTTGGACTCCGTTTGATATTCTGTTTATTTGAAACACCGAAAAAGGCATTCTGTTTCTTTGAAACACCGAAAAAGGCAAAAAACAGCAATTCTGGGCTGGGCCTCCGGTTAATAGGTTAGTCCCAAAAGTAATATAAAAGTGGAAAATAAAGCCCATTATAGTCCAAAACAATAGATAAAGTAGCATGGAGCAATCAAAAATTATAGATAAGTTAGAGACGTATCAATCACCGTCCAGCAAGCCTATGATGGAAATACTCACGCACGGCGGTGAGCATCATTAAATTGGTGATGGAGGATGGTTGATGATGACGACGGCGACGAATCCCCCTCTCCGGAGCCCCGAACGGACTCCAGATCAGCCCTCCCGAGAGAGATTAGGGCTTGGCGGCGGCTCCGTGTCGTAAAACGCAATGAAACTTTCTCTCTGATTTTTTTCTCCCCGTACGTGAATATATGGAGTTGGAGTTGAGGTCGGTGGAGGTCCAGGGGGCCCACGAGATAGGGGGGCGCGCCCGGGGGAGGGGGCACGCCCCCTGTCTCGTGGACATGGTGTGGGCCCCCTGGTGTATTTCATTTGCCCAATAATTCTTATAAATTCCAAAAAGTGCCTTCGTGGATTTTCAGGACATTCCGCTAACTTTTCTTTTCTACACATAAAACAACATCATGGCAGTTCTGCTGAAAACAGCGTCAGTCCGGGTTAGTTTCATTCAAATCATGCAAGTTAGAGTCCAAAACAAGGGCAAAAGTGTTTGGAAAAGTAGATACGTTGGAGACGTATCAACTCCCCCAAGCTTAAACCTTTGCTTGTCCTCAAGCAATTCAGTTGATAAACTGAAAGTGATAAAGAAAAAATTTTACAAACTCTATTTGCTCTTGTTGTTGTAACATGAAAAGCCAGCATTTAGGTTTCAGCAAATATTATGAACTAACCATACTCACAATAACACTTAGGTCTCACAATTACTCATATCAATAGCATAATCAGCTAGCGAGCCATAATAATAAAACTCGGATGACAACACTTTCTCAAAATAATCATAACATGATATAACAAAATGGTATCTCGCTAGCCCTTTACGAGACCCATAAAACATAAATGCAGAGCACCTTTAAAGATCAAGGACTGATTAAACATTGTAATTCATGGTAAAGAGATCCAGTCAAGTCATACCTAATATAAACCAATAGTAATGAATGCAAATGACAGCGTGCTCTCCAGCGGGTGCTTTTAATAAGAAGGGTGATGACTCAACATAAAAGTAAATAGATAGGCCCTTCGCAGAGGGAAGCAGGGATTTGTAGTGGTGCCAGAGCTCGATTTTAAAATAGAGATTGAATAACATTTTGAGCGGCAAACTTTCACTGTCAACGCAACAACTATGAGATGGCTGTATCTTCCATACTACATGCATTATAGGCAGTTCCCAAACAGAATGGTAAAGATTTATACTCCCCCAACCACCAACAAGCATCAATCCATGGCTTGCTCGAAACAATGAGTGCCTCCAACTAACAACAACCCTGGGGGAGTTTTGTTTAATTATTTTGATTTACTTTGATCTTTTTGGATCATGGGACTGGGCATCCAAGTTACCGGCCCTTTCTCGTGAATGAGGAGCAGAGTCCACTCCTCTTGAGAATAACCCACCTAGCATGGAAGATATAGGAAGCCCTAGTTGTAACATGAGCTGCTCGAGCATACAAAACATAATTTTATTTGAAGGTTTGGAGTTTGGCACATACAAATTTACTTAGAACGGCAGGTAAATACCGCATATAGGAAGATATGGTGGACTCATATGGAACAACTTTGGGGTTTAAGGAGTTTGGATGCACAAGCAGTATTCCCGCTTAGTACAGGTGAAGGCTAGCAAAAGACTGGGAAGCGACCAACTGAGAGAGCGACAACAGTCATAAGCATGCATTAAAATTAATTCACACCGAGTACAAGCATGAGTAGGATATAATCCACCATGAACATAAATATCGTGAAGGCTATGTTGATTTGATTCAACTACATGCATGAACATGTGCCAAGTCGAGTCACTCAATTCATTCAAAGGAGGATACCATCCCATCATACCACATCATAATATTCTAATAGCATGTTGGCACGCAAGGTAAACCATTATAACTCATAGCTAATCAAGCATGTCACACGCAACTATAATCTGTAAATGTCATTGCAAATATGTTTACTTCATAATAAGCTGACTCAGTAATGATGAACTCATCATATTTACAAAAACAAGAGAGGTCGAGTTCATACCAGCTTTTCTCATCCCAATAAGTCCATCATATATCATCATTATTTCCTTTCACTCACACGACCGAATGATGTGTATAATAATAAGAGTGCACGTGCATTGGACTAAGCTGGAATATGCAAGCATTCAACTCAAGAGAGAAGACAGGGTAATATGGGCTCTAGGTTAAATAAACAATCATGCATATAAGAGCCACTAAGCATTTTCAATATGGCCTTCTCGACCCCCAAAGGAAAGAAAAGAAAATAAAACTATTTACACGGGAAAGCTCCCAACAAGTAAGAAGAAGAACTAGAAATCTTTTTTGGGTTTTCATTTTAATTTCTACTACAAGCATGGAAATTAAACTAACTATTTTTTTGGTTTTTCTTAAGGTTTATCAACCACACAAGAAGAAAGCTAGAAAAAGGATTTTGGACTCCCAAACCACTTATCTGTTTTCTGAAAGAAATACACCAGGGGCCCACACTTATAAGATGGCCCAAGCAGTTAGAAAGGATTTTGGTCTCCCTTTCTTCTCTGAGGTGGTTTTTGTGGCTACTTGTAATATTTGGATTCAAAGGAATGGGAAGATCTTCAGAAATGAGCAGCCCTCATTTAGAGCTTGGAGGAGAAACTTTATTCATGACATCTCTCTTCTCTCCCACAGGATTCAGTGCAAATATAAGGATAGTCTTATGTCTTGGATAGCTAACCTTACCTAGTTTATTCTTTTGTAAGTATTTTATTCTTCCTGTACAGTTGTAAAGTTGTAACTTGAACTCTTTTTATTATTTAATAAAAGACTGTGAGGCTGTTGCCTTGCAGTACATAGTCAAAATAAAATAAAATAATGTATAGCAGGAAAATGAATGCTCCCTATGGTAGCTTGTGCTATGTCCCTAGATTCTCCCACAGTAATACTAGCAAGAAAATCTCTAAATTCAGATTTGCGAGGATCATTAATATTACCCCACTGCGGGAGTTTGCAAGCAGTTGTGAAATCCTCTAAATCCATGGTATAAGATGTATCATAAATATCAAACATGACACTAGGAGAATTACGAGTACAGTTATATTGGAACCTCTGCACAAAGGAATCAGTCAATTGATAGTACCGAGGACACTTATCTTGTAAGAAGTCCTCCAGCTCGGCATTACGCACATACGCGTCAAATTCCTCCTTGAAGCCTGCTTCGACCATAAAATCATCGGATGGCCACTCACAAGCCCGTACATTTGCGTCCCTCGGCAATTCAACATCTTGCTCACGTATAGCAATCCTTGGCCCTTTCTTTGCCGAGGAACCACCTTGGTACATTCTTCTAAGCATAAATCTTTTTTTGAAAATTTCTGAAATTTTAGTAACTTCAAAATAAAAGTGAATAAAACTAAACAAGATTGTTAGGAACTACTCCTACAAGTGCCTAGAGCCTATATCATTCATTGGAATTGCTTGGGACCTCAAAATTTTAACATGCAAGCTCAAGAACATGGTCATCTATGCAGTAGAAATTTGCAATGAATAAAGAACTAAAACAAAAACTAATTGGACCAATGGAGGAGTCATATACCAAGCAACAATCTTCCAAAGCAGTTTTGTGAATGGAGCTTTGAGCAAGGAGATCGAAAATCGCAGCAAAATGAGCTAGAACTCGTGCTTGAGCTGGATGGGGATTTTGTTTGGTAGAAGATGAAGTGTGTGGGTGCTGGCATAAGTGGAGAGGGGCCACCAGGGGCCCACGAGACAGGGGATGCGCCCAGGTGGGGTGGGCGCACCCTCCACTCTCGTGGCCTGGTGCTTGCCCCTCCTACAGTGTTTTCAGTGCCTAAAATCCTCAAATATTCCAGAAAAAAACATACTAAATTTGCAGGGCATTTGGAGCACTTTTATTTTCAGACTATTTTTTAATGCACGGATAATTCAGAAAACAGATGGATAATACTATTTTTGCTTTATTTATTCTAAATAACAGAAAGTAAAAAGAGGGTACAGAAGGTTGTGCCTTCTAGTTTCATCCATCTCGTGATCATCAAAATGAATCCACTAACAAGGTTGATCAAGTCTTGTTAACAAACTCATTCCGAATAGCACGGGCTGGAGAAATTTGAATAACACTAAGTTACCTCAACGGGGATATGAAAATCCCCAACAATAAGAATATCATACTTTTTCTTGACAGTAGGGAGAGGAAATTCAAAACCTCCAATAATAATAGTTGGAACTTTTCCAATAGAATTGATGCTATGAACCTGAGATTGTTTCCTCGGAAAGTGTATCGTATGCTCATTACCATTAACATGAAAAGTGACATTGCCTTTGTTGCAATCAATAATAGCCCCTGCAGTATTAAGAAAAGGTCTACCAAGGATAATAGACATACTATCGTCCTCGGGAATATCAAGAATAACAAAGTGCGTTAAGATAGTGACATTTGCAACCACAACAGGCACATCCTCACAAATACCGACAAGTATAGCAGTTGATTTATCAGCCATTTGCAAAGATATTTCAGTAGGTGTCAACTTATTCAATTCAAGTCTACGATATAAAGAGAGAGGCATAACACTAACACCGGCTCCAAGATCACATAAAGCAGTTCTAACATAATTTCTTTTAATAGAGCATGGTATAGTTGGTACACCCGGATCTCCAAGTCTCCGGGAAGCTGATCGTGGCCCACGAACACCTATGGGACCTAGCGGACCGAGTCCCTTGTGGTTTGGTGGGGGGCGGAGATTGCACCAAGAGCAGATCGGGGCGATGCACACGAGCAGTTTTACCCAGCTTCGGAGCTCTCCGGAGAGATAATACTCCTACTGCTGCTTGGTTGATTGTATTGTGTTCTTGCTAGGGAGCAATGAGAGCTACAAAACCTAGCCTGAGTGAGTGTGATCTAGTATGAGTCGAATGAACCGAACCCCTTCTATGTTGCACACGGGCCTCCTTTTATAAGCTCAAGGGGTCACCACAAGTGGCAACGCAGATGAGGGTACAAATGGAAAAACAGTAGTTGGTACACCGACCTGTACAGTGTACAGTGCTCTATACCTAACTCTGACGGCAAGGGACAAGATCAATAAATGCCCGTCCCTGTCGCCTCAATAGTGCAACAGGGACCGTCAAGTGCACCACCGTTTGCCACGATGGTAAGCTTGTCAGTGCCGCTTATCGCTGCTCCCCGCTGGCTGCACAGCCTCTTGACACGCACGCCTGGAATGGCCCCATGGCGACACGTTGGTAGATGAGCTGGAGCGGAGATGAAGAGAGGTTGCCTGCCGCGGCAAGTACCTTGCCGCGGTAAGTACCTTGCCGCGGCTGAATCTTTGTCGCGCTCGGGAGCTTGTCGCTCACCAAGCCTTCTCGGCAAGCTCCTCTTGCCGGGGTCTTGTTTCCTTCGTGCCTTGAGTGGCCTTCCCGGCAAGCTCCTCTTGCTGGGGCCTTGAATGCTTTGTTCTTGAATGGCTCCAAAGGAGCCGCTGAGGACCTTGGCGGTCACTAGGCAAGCCCTTGCCGCGGGGTGCTGCAACTGCCCTTGCACGAGTTCGGGATACTAGGGTACCCTACTCTAGTACACCGACAGGAGCCCCCGGGCCTGGGCCACACGCGGCGCCGAGCTCTGTTGGGCCAGGCCCAAAACAGTGCACGGGCACGCGCGGCCCAGATCGTGCCGTTACTCGCCCCGGACCCACCACGTCCCCCACGAACAACACGCGCCGAACGTGGCGTCGTGGGAGAGATCGTGGGGCTTTTTAATTGAAAAGCGGGCGTCCGCCCCCTCTCCCCCCTTATAAGCAGGGGAAACAGGGGCAAGACGCCCACCTTGCCATTGCTGTCACATCTCAAAAACCACCGCCGCTCCCCCCTTCTTCTCAAGTCCAGAGAGAGCGACGCCCCGCTCCCCATCGCCACCAACGCCCTCAACACCGTCGGCCTCCTCCACCACCTCCTCCATGGCTCCGAAAGCCGACAAGGGAAAAGGCGTGAAGTCGGCCGAGGCGCAGCGGCTCGCGGCGCTACGGAAGGAGCGGGCCACCTTCGACCCCCTGCTCGACGCAAAGGAGCTGCGGGAGCTGTATTACCTCTTCTGGTCGACGGAGACGCGGGCGCATCCGCGCACGAGGGTGATCTCCGCCGCCACATCCGAGAAGGTTTCCGTCGGGTACCCCTTCTTCGCGCTTTTCTTCTACTGCGGGCTCTACCCCCCCTTTTCCGAATTCTTTTGCGACGTCATGAACACATACGGCCTCCGCCTCCTTGATTTCACCCCCAACACTGTCCTGACCATGGCGGTTTTCGCACACCTCTGCGAGAACTTTGTCGGAGTCCACCCAAATGTAGCCCTTTTCCGCCACTACTTCATGCCCCGCGTTGAGAGAGGAGAGCCACTTGCCGGAGGGATTGCTTGGATCTCTAGGATCGGCAAGAAAGAAGCTTATCTTGAAGGAGAGCTGCGCAGCAAGTGGGAGGAGTGGAGAGCCGATTGGTGTTGGATCATAGAGGAGAACCCGCAGCCCTTTACTGCCCTGCGCCAAACTCCCATAGCGCGCGGCAACGATTGGAGCAACTTGGCGCCGGAGGATGCCAAGTTGAAGATTGCCGTGACCCGGATCTTGCGCCTCAGGCATGCCGTGCTCACTATAGGCGCTGTTGGCGCGGATTTCCTTCGCCGCCGCATTGCGCCCTTGCAGGAGAGGAGGAGGCCTGCTTGGGAGTTCCAAAACGCGGCGGATATCATGAGGCTGCGCCCGGGCCTCAACTGGAACTTCACTGTCTTGGAGCTGGATGCCATGCTGCGGGAGCTGTTCAAGCACGATGCAGGTCACCCAGAGTGGTTCATGTTGCCGAGAGGGTCGTGCCTTTGTGCAACAACTCGTCGCTGACCGCATCCGCGATGATGATGCCAGCGATTCCCATGGGATCGCTCAACTTGGCAAGAGCTGCCGACGACATCGTGCAGCAGTTCTTCGATGACTTGGAAGAAGTGCCGATCCGCGCCGACAAGCGAAGTGGCTCACCCGCGACACCACCGAGCAAGAGATGGCGCGCATTGCCACAAGGTTGGAGGCGGCAGCAGCTGCCGCTACCGGGCGTGTTTGGGTTTACGTGAGAGGAGGCAGAGGCAGCCGAGGCGGCAAGCCTTGCCGATCGAGAGGAGTTTGCCGGCGAGGAGGAGCAGGCCGAGCCCGACGCTGAGCCGAACGAGCCTGCCGGGGGCGCCTCCCCTCCGCCTTCAAGTAGCTTGCCGCGGGAGGAGCCCGCGGCCCAGCCAAGAAGGCGCCTCCGCAAGACCGGAGAAGTGGCGGGGCGGCAGACGGGCCAACAGCCGTCTCGCCGCGCGACGCGCTCTACCGCGACAAGCTCTGTTGCCGCGGGAGCGCCCCACGCCGCCACAGCAACTGGAGCGGGGTCTTCGGGAACCACGGCTCCCGCACCCGCCAAACGTCCGAGGGAGCCTACTCTTCCAGCTCGTCGCACCGGAGGCGGAGCGGAATTCGACTTCTCCGCTCTCAGCTCCGAGGAGGAAGAAGAAGAAGAGTAAGATCTTGTCGCTGTTACTTGTAATTCTTCAATTTGCTGCTTCGTCTTGTATCTGACTTGCTTCATTCTAAACTCTTTCCTTTTCAGGACGCTGGCTCAGAGGGCGTCGAAGAGAGCCAAGACTCCGGTGGTCATCATCGAAGATGATCCCCCCGTGGCGACAAGAGGTGCGTCTGAGACTCCCTTGCCGGATCCGGCAATCCTTCCTCAGAGCAGCCCCCAGCACAGCCCCCAGCGTAAGTATTTGATTTATCTCATACGGTTAGGTGTGCATGGGTGCTCTTTCATTACTGATATCTGGCTTGTTGATTTGTGTAGGAGCAGAGCAGCCTCATCAGGAGGTCCCGGAAGTCACTCAAGAAGTTACATGCCTTCAACCACGCCGCCAAGGGAGAATTCTCCGCAAGGAGCACTCTCCGCAAGGGAGGCCTCCGACAAGAGCTTCTCCGACAAGGGCAGCGCCGACGACCCTCCGGTGGTGGAGACCGCGGCTACAGATCCCATTGCAGGTAATCTTCTTACTTGAAAATTTCCCTTGGGTTCTTTTCTTCTGTTCTTCTTTTCGAACATTTGCTTGACTGTTCTTTCTTTTTCTCGATCGCCGATCCATCTGCCGGAGAGCCGATGGAGACTGAGGTTGCCGGCGAGGAGGACGCGCGGCAACAATGACGACGCCGCCAACATGGAGGAGGAGGCCGGCGCCGATGGGTCCGCCGGCGAGGAGGCCGCCAAGGCTCTTGGCGCAGAGGCCGGGAGGGTCTCAGTGATCGCATCGACGACCCTGAGGCCGCAGGAGCGCCAGGCGCTACGCCGACCGCCGATCCCTCTGCCACCGATGCGGCACCAGGCTCTGAAGAGCCCTAGCCCGGCGCCTATCTGAAGGCCGGCGACGGTGTCTTCATCAAGCTTCCATGGGCGTCGAGCTCTGTGGCGCGGTCGAGGGAGAGACTTCGACGAGGAGCTGCTCGCCTCCGCTGGGCTGTCGCTGGTTGACGCACCAAGCAGCAGCAGTGGCGAGTCTGAGGAGGAGCAGCTGCTGAAGAAGCTGCTGTCGCTCTACCGCGCCCGACAAGCTAAGCTGGAGTCGCGGGAAGCACTTGTCGCGAGGGCGGGAGCTGATATGGAGAAGCGCGCAGAAGAGCTCCGGCGCGCCAACAAAGAAACTCTCCGGGATGTAGCAGAAGCACGGGAGCAACTTGCTGAGGAGCGTACGACCTTCATCCTGGAGAAGGCCGAGGTCGAGGAGCAGCAAAGGCTTGCCGGTGAGAAGCTCTCTGCGCAAGAAGGTGAGCTGGCGCAGCGGAAGATCAACCTCGACAGCTATGAGGAAGATCTTGCCGCGCGCGAGCAATCAATTGGCAGAGCACTCAAGGAGGCAAAGGACGCCGCCGCAGCTGCCGAGGCCGCCAAGAAGGAATTGGAGACGAGGGTGGCGCAGCTGGAGGCCACCCTCCAGAAGAGCGACGAGGAGGTCACGGGCTGAAGCCGAAGCGAGAAGGACGCCTACACTCTTGGCGAGTTGCAGGTCGTTTGCCGAGAAGATCAAAGAGCTCGACGCCGCCAAGGACTCCAAGGCGGATCTTGAGCTGAAGCTAGCCACCTTGACGGAGACGCTGGACGGCGCCAAGGAGCGGGAGGTGCGTTTGTTGGAGAAGATCAAGGCCAACGAAGAGCTGCTGGCGAATGCTGTGACCGCCAGATACCTTCAGAGATAACGTGATGCCATCAGACGGAGAGTCTTGTAGATCTGCCGCCGCCATCAACAATGAGCTGATGGAGCCGGGATGGTGGATCTCGGTACTCCACCGACGAAGCCTTCAACCCAGCGCCAAGCTCAGCCTGTTCTTCAAGGGCGTGGTGACGGGTCTCCAGCGGCTCCGGGAGGAGATCCCAAAGCAGCTGGTCGACGAGTCGCGCCAAATCTGCGCCGGGGCTCTCCAGAAGGTGGTGATGAAGGTGGCCTTCCGCAATCCAGGCGTAAGCTTCGCCAACATCCTCAAGTCCCTGCCGCCGACTGCTGACGTCGAAGAACTCAAGGCCCTTGTCGCACCCATCGTGGACAGGGTGAGCGGAGTCAAGAGGGTTGATGGCGACCGCGTGGACTAGGCCGCCAAGTTTATCCTTCCCTTGTCGCTGCTGATCATGTTTAGAACAATTTATAAGATCTGCGACAAGTTATTTTTGTAATATACTCTATCTTAGGCAACGATTGCAATGTTATTTCCTTTACTTGATTCCTTCCTTTGTATGTTCGTGCCCTACGCTTTTAGGGAACTTATCGGCGCGGGCACCTTTGCCAGGAGCGCCGAGTGCGGAACATCAGCAGCCTGCTGGCGATGCCGCCTCCGACAAGTAACCTTGTCGCAACTATTTGCAGCACACTTAAGTTGTTGAGCGGACTCGAAACAAAGTAAGGGCGCAAACTAGCCACGAGTTGGTTCCTCCGCGCACATGTTTTCCATACAAAGTACTATCGTTCGAGGAAGATAACTTAAAAATTTTAAAAACTGATTGCTTAAACTTAGCAACTTAGCTTTTCTGTCATTTGCTTCCCGGCAAGGCGATACTTCCTCGATCGACATTTGGTGGTCCACACCATTATCTTCTCCTTCCCCCCGGCTAACTTGTGGGTGGATGAACCTTCCTTTCTTTTGAGAAGAAAGAAGAGAAAATAAAGTTATGGAGCCTTGTGGCTCGTTATCGCTTACCGGGTGTGGATGCTGCACAAAATGTCAGATAACACATGCAAAATAATGATGAAAGCATGAAATTGACAAGTTGTGTGCAACATATGAGCTTTACTGATGCACGGGGTCTGCGCCTGGCTTTGTACAAAGGATTACATGCAACATCGGCAAGACTTGTACAAAAGGGTGGTTGCCGGAACGGGTTCCGGCAACCGCGCCCTATGGGTAAAACTTACGAAGATGCTCTATATTCCAGGAGTTGCTCACCAGAACGCCATCTTCGGTCTCAAAGCGGATGCGCCAGGCCTAGTGACTCGTTTCACCCGATAAGGGCCTTCCCACTTGGGCGTCAACTTGTTGGAATTCTTGGCGGACTGAACGCGCCGAAGAACAAGGTCGCCTTCCTCGAAGCTTCTGGCATTAACTTTGCGGCTGTGGTAGCGGCGCAAAGCTTGCTGGTAACGAGCAACTCGTGACAAAGAGCTCAAGACGATCCTCCGAGGAGGAGCAGCGTCATCTTGTCGCAGCTGCTCTTGCTCAAGCTCATCATAAGCGAGTACTCGAGGTGACCCGTATACGAAGTTCCGTGGGGAGAACTGCCTCTGCTCCATAGACTAGAGCGAAGGTGTCCGCGATGGCTCGATTTGGCGTCATCCTGATCGACTAAAGAACCACCGACAGACTCCTCAATCCAGTTTCTTCCGCACTTGTGCAGCTCGTCGAAAGTTCTGGTCTTGAGTCCTCGCAAGACTTCAAACATTTGCCCTCTCGCTTGACCGCTGCTTCTCGGGTGAGCAATGTATAAAGCAGACCTTGGCGCCAAGATCTTGGACGTACTGCATGAAGGTGCGACTCATGAATTGTGTGCCGTTGTCGGTGATGATCCGGTTAGGAATCCCAAAACGGCAAACAATTGACCTGAAAAACTTGATTGCTGACTGTGCTGTCACCTTCCTCACTACTTCCACTTCCGGCCACTTTGTGAACTTGTCGATTGCAACGCATAAGTACTCAAAGCCCCGACAGCTTCGGGGAAGGGGCCGAGGATATCGAGCCCAGATCGAAAATGGCCAGGACAAAGGGATCGTCTCGAGAGCTTGAGCTGGCTGGTGTATCTGTTTTGAATGGAACCGACACGCTTCACACTTGGTTACTTGTGCAGCTTGCATCCGGAGGGCTGTCGGCCGAAGAAACCTTGCGGAAAGCTTTGCGGCAAGAAGAGTTTTGCGCCAATGTGGTGACCACATATGCCTCCGTATCTCTCGCCAACAACTTCGTCCATCTTCCCAAGTATACACTTCAATTTCACACCGTTGAGTCTTCTTCGCATGTGATGTTGTCGATTTAACTGGTACATACTTGAATGCCGGGCTACTCTTTCCGCTTCTTCTTGCTCTTCGGAAGTTCTCCGTCTCAAGGAAATGGACGATCTGTTGCGCCCATGCCGGAGCTCGCGGCTCGACAACAAGGACTAAAGGCACATTCGCCGCATGGGAACATCAGCTTCTACGGCAAAAACCTGCGGCTCAGCCGAGTTGATGATCCCGACAAGCTTGCCGGAGCAAAACTTGTCGGGAGCGCGTCGCTTCAACGAAACAAACCCTAGGGCTTGTCGGAGCAGGCCGCTCCTCGCGATATCTGCGTTGATTTTGGGGACCTTCTTGGCGGCGGCTTCAGGAGCTCTGCGGAAAGTAGTCACCGAAACCAACTTTCTCTTCTTGCTCGTCCGGTTGATGGTGTTACAGTTGGTTGAGTCAGCTTGAGCACAAAAATTCCTGGTTCCATTGTAACTTGAGGCGGCGCACTTTGTGAGCCATCGGCAATATCATTCTCGAGCTCTTGGAACATGTTCCATTTGCAGGCCTTCAAAGTGCTCCTCTAGCTTTCTCACTTCATCAACCTAGGCTTCCATCAACGGACTCTGATAATCTTTGTTTACTTGGTGGACGACAAGCTGCGAGTCACCCCCGACAATAAGCTTCCCGATCCCAAGGTCATCGCTATTTCGAGTCCGCAAGCAAACCTTCATACTCTGCAGATTATTTGTTGCTTGCTCCTTGGGAAAGTGCATTTGGACTATGTACTTGAGGTGCTCTCCGGTGGGTGCGATAAGCGACACGCCGGCATCGGGCGCCTTGCAGCGAGAAGGCACCGTCAAAATACATCAGCCACTCTTTACTTGCTTCCTTGACGGGAATGCTCGCCTCGAATTTCTTCATCTTGCGTCGGCGCCCACTCTGCTATAAACTCTGCCAATGCTCGCTTTGGATAGTTGAAGTGCTTTCAAATTTGAGGCCAAAGCTTGCAGCCCAAGTGCCCACTCGACAATCCTGCCTGTTGCTTCTGGATTTTGCAATATCCTCTTCAGCAGAAAACGAGTGACAACTGTTATCTCATGTGCTTGGAAGTAATGGTGCAGCTTTCTCGAGGCCATGAGGAGGCGAAAAGCAATTTCGCACCCTGAATACCTTGACCTAGCCCCTCTGAAGGGAATCGACAAAGTAGACTCGGGCGCTGCACCATCCTTTTCTGTATCTTCTCGCAATCCTGCGCAGATCCGTCCTTGTCGGGACCAGAGCTTGACGGCGAAGCCCCCTGCTTGTCGCTGGATGCATCTGTCTCGGTTGCCGGCTCATCATCTGCCTCCCTTTCCGCTACTAACGCAGCACTAACCACTTGATTGGTTGCTGCTATATAAAGCAGCAACTTCTCTTGTGGCTTAGGTGTGACAAGTACTGGAGTGGAGGACAGGTACCTCTTTAAGTCCTGCAACGCAGCCTCCGCTTCGGGAGTCCATTTCATTGGACCTGCCTTTTTCAAAATCTTGAAAAATGGCAGGCTGCGTTCAATGACCTAGAGATAAACCTCTTTGAGAGCAGCCACGCAACCGCAAGCCTTCTTACATCCTTGACGCGCTTTGGTGCTTCAATCTGCTCAATGGCCTTGATCTTGTCGGGATTGGCTTCAATTCCCCGGTGAGACACGAAGAACCCGAGAAGCTTGCCGGAAGGAACTCCAAACACGCATTTCTCAGGATTGAGCTTGAGGTTGATCTTGCGCAGATTTGCAAAGGTCTCATCCAAATCTTGAACCAGAGTTGCTTTGTCCTTGCTCTTGACCACTATGTCATCCATGTAAGCTTCAACATTTCTGTGCATTTGCGGCTCAAAAGCGTCATGGACTACTCTTGCAAACGTTGAACCAGCATTCTTTAGCCCAAAAGGCATCCGTATAAAGTAGTATGTGCCACATGGGGTGATGAATGCGGTTTTCTCTTCATCCTCTTCTGCCATGAAGATCTGATGATATCCTGAATATGCATCAAGAAATGAAAGCAAATCACATCCAGCCGTGGAGTCAATAATCTGGTCGATACGCGGCAAGGGAAATGGGTCTTTGGGACAGGCTTTATTAACATCTGTGAAATCGATCTGAGTCTCCATTTCCCATTTGCCTTCGTACAACTACCGGATTGGCCAACCACGTGGGATGGAGCACTCTCCGACAAGGCCTGCTGCTTCCGTTTCTTGATCTCTTCGCTATGAATTTTGGTGCTCCACCGCTGCTTTCGACTTTTTGCTTGACGGGCGCGATGAGGACAGACAGCTAGGTGATGCTCAATCACTTTCCTAGGAACACCGGGATGTCGACGGTTGCCATGCAAACACGCCGACATTCGCCCCGCAGAAAGCAAAGAGCGCCTTCCTATTTAGGGTCAAGTGTGGCACCGATGGTGAAGGTACCACCAGTGCCGCCCTCCTTGGCGGGCACCTTCTTGGTCTTCGCAGAGCTGCCATCATCTTCTTGCACTTGCGGTGGAGCTCGATGGTGCGTCCTCGACGGTAGCGCAGCACTCCGAAGAGGTGCGCTTGCCGGAGTGGGCATCAGAGCTCTTGCCGGACAAGGTGGTCTTCTTCTTCCCCCCGGGAGCTTCAACGGCAAGTGATTTGCTATCTGTCGCAGCTGCTGCATCCTGGTAAATCTTGTCGGCGCAGATAAGAGCATCTTTCTTGTCGCCATGAACAGAAATGACACTTACCGGGTGGGGCATCTTGAGCAGATTGTATGCATAATGAGAGGCTGCCATGAACTTGGCGAGTGCCGTACGGCCAAGTATTCCATTGTAGGGCAATGGAAAATCAGTGACGTCGAACGTGACCCTCTCAGTCATGAAGTTTAGCTCGCTGCCAAATGTTACCGGCAACGTGATCTTCCCTTTCGGCTTGCTCCTTCCTGGGTTGATTCCTTGAAAAGTGCCAGTCTCTTCGAGCTCGCTGTCAGGGATCTGAAGCTTCTGGAGCACTGCAGAGGAGATCAGGTTCAAGCCGGCCCCGCCGTCAACCAACATCTTAGTGACCTTGAGGTTGCGGATAGTTGGTGAGACCAACATCGGCAAGCACCCGACCGCAGTTATGCGATCAGGGTGGTCCTCAATATCAAAGATGATGGGCGTGCTAGACCACTTCAGAGGCTTGCGTGACTCTATGGATGGTTCTGCTGCATTAACCTCCCGCATCCATTGCTTGAGTTGGCGGTGCGAGGTATGCAGAGAAGCACCACCGTCAACGCAGAGGACCTCCGTTGCTTTCTGAAACTCCTGCTCATCAGCTTCATCGTCTTCCATATCTTCATCGTCATCGTCGTCTTCATCCTTGTCGCGGCCACGGGGAGGTCTGTCTCCTTGCCGCTGCTTGGCCTTGCCGCGGCATCCTCCCCGACCGGGTCTCTTCTTGCTAGCTGCCGCAGCACCTTCCTGGGCCTTCTCCTTGTCTCGCCGTTCGTACTCAGCCTTCTGCTGTTCAACAAGCTGCTCGACTTTCTTGCAGCTCTGGAGGTCGTGGCCCTTGGTGCGGTGAATCTTGCAAGATTGTTTGTTGAGCTGTCTCGCTTGTCGGCGGCCGCCACAGCTTGGCGGTCGGCGTCAGCGGCAACCTCCTTGCCGGAGCCACCAACCTTGGCCTTCTTGGCGCCACCTCCGTTGCCGGACTGCTCGACAACTAGTACCTCTTTGCTCTTCTTCTTTCTGTTGTTCTGCCGCCGGCTCTTCTTTGCCGGGGCGGTCTCCTCACTGTCAGATCCTGCTTCAACATTCTCTCCTGGGAGTCTTCTTCCCTCCTCAGCACGTGCGCACTTGTCGGCGAGGGCATACAACTCACTGACATCCTTGACTTTGCACATCGCCATCTCCTCCCTCATCCTGCGGTTCCGCACATTCTGATGAAATGCGCTGATCACCGCGGCAGGGTGGACATCTGGGATGTTGTAGTGCACACGGCTGAATCTCTCGGATAAACTTGCGCAGGACTCTCCTTCCTACGGGCAAGCAGGTGAAGGTCACTCTCTTGGCCATGAGGCTTGTGGTCACCGTGAAGGCGCCGACAAACCGATGGCATAGATCTGCCCAAGAAGATATGGAGCTGTCCGCAAGTGCATGAGCCAAGATCGACATTGGGCTTAAGCACCGCCGGAAGTAGTTGGCGAGGATCTTGTCGTCTCGTCCCCCCGCAGCCTGCACCGCGATGGTGTAGATGCTGAGGAACTCTGATGGATGCGTCTTGCCATCATACTTCTCTGGCACATCTGGCTTGAAGTTTTTTCTTGTCGGGCCACTGGACTTGCCGCAGCTCACGAGTGAACGCAGGGCAACCTACCGCGTACGGCAAGTCACCTGGTTCCCCTGGCGCATGCATGTCAACAGCGGGCCCGGCGCGTTGGTCGGATTGACGCCGCGCTTCTCTTCGGCGCTCGATGCGGGTTCGAGCGTCTTCTTGTTGCCGTTCTTGAAGAACTTGGCGCTGATCACGGCGAACTCGTGGATCCGACGACGCGGTGGAGTCGCTGTCGAGGTGGACCCGAGGAGCTGGTGATCTTGGCCTTTGGGAAGGGGAGTGCATGGTGGTTGCACCCCCGCAGGTCTCGTCGCCTCCGGCTCGTGCCTTGTCGTCTCGCCGCGGCAAGGACGCAGCTTGGTTGCCGCGAACGTCGCCGCTGGCAAAGCCGGCGAGACTCTGGATGGTGCCCTCCATTCGCCGACCTTGTCGGCCGTTGAGGGTAATCTAGAAGCGATTGGGCTCGCCAAGGCTTCGCTGGAGTGGTGGGTGGCAATGGCGACGGTGCGAGGAACGGATATGCTCGGACTCCTAACCAAGTTAGGAGGAGCCGCATCCCGTCCGGGCGATCAGACTCGCTGCATACAAAGATCTTGGCGTGCATGCTGGCCCCGAGGGCTTCGGGATCCTCCAGCTTGGCCTTGATCCAACGAAGCGATGGCGCTGCGAGCACCATGACGCTGTCGGTCTTGCTCCTCCCGAGATGGACGCGTGCGATCCGGACGCCTTGGGCTCGCGCCGCCTTGTCCTGGACTTGGCAGCGTCGTGGGCTCCCTCGACGACGCCCGTTCCTCCTGGCGTCTTCCCCACCACTCGTCAGCTCCGGTGGTGGTGGGTTCGGACGCGACGGCTCTGCTTGCCGCCAAGCCTTCTTGTTCGGTGGCATGTTGAGGAAGATGATGAAGATTGTTGCTCGTGTGAACGCCGGATCAGGTTCACACAGCCTCGACGCACCCCCTACCTGGCGCGCCAAAGATGTCGGGGAAGCTGATCGTGGCCCACGAACACCTATGGGACCTGGCGGACCGAGTCCCTTGTGGTTCGGTGGGGGCGGAGATTGCACCAAGAGCAGATCGGGCGATGCACACGAGCAGTTTACCCAGCTTCGAGCTCTCCGAGAGATAATACTCCTACCTGCTGCTTGGTTGATTGTATTGTGTTCTTGCTAGGGAGCAATGAGAGCTACAAAACCTAGCCCGAGTGAGTGTGATCTAGTATGAGTCGAATGAACCGAACCCCTTCTATGTTGCACGGGCCTCCTTTTATAAGCTCAAGGGGTCACCACAGTGGCAACGCAGATGAGGGTACAAATGGAAAAACAGAGTTGGTACACCGACCTGCATAAGGTATGCGATGCTCTATACCTAACTCGACGGCAAGGACAAGATCAATAAATGCCCGCCCCTCGCCTCAATAGTGCAACAGGACCGCAAGTGCACCACCGTTTGCCACGATGGTAAGCTTGTCAGCGCCGCTTATCGCTGCTCCCCGTTGGCTGCACAGCCTCTTGACACGCACGCCTGGAATGGCCCCATGGCGACACGTTGGTAGATGAGCTGGAGCGGAGATGAAGATAGGTTGCCTGCCGCGGCAAGTAGCTTGCCGCGGCTGAATCTTTGTCGCGCTAGGGAGCTTGTCGCTTACCAAGCCTTCCCGGCAAGCTCCTCTTGCCGGGGTCTTGTTTCCTTCGTGCCTTGAGTGGCCTTCCCGGCAAGCTCCTCTTGCCGGGGCCTTGAATACTTTGTTCTTGAATGGCTCCAAAGGAGCCGCGGAGGACCTTGGCGGTCACTAGGCAAGCCCTTGCCGCGCGGTGCTGCAACTGCCCGTGCACGAGTTCGGGATACTAGGCTACCCCTACTCTAGTACACCGACACCAAGTTTCTTTGGTATTCCACCCTTAAAAGTGTAATTAGCAAGCATGGTGGAAATTTCAGCTTCCGGTATCTTTCTTTTATTTGTGATGATATCCTTCATATACTTAGCATAAGGATTTACTTTAAGCATATCAGTTAAGCGCATACGTAAGAAAATAGGTCTAATCATTTCAGCAAAGCGCTCAAAATCCTCATCATCCTTTAACTTGGATGGTTTAGGAGGAAAAGGCATGGGTTTCTGAACCCATGGTTCTCTTTCTTTACCGTGCTTCCTAGCAACAGAATCTCTCTTATCATAACGTTGATTCTTTGATTGTGGGTTATCAAGATCAACAGCAGGTTCAATTTCTACATCATTGTTTTTGCTAGGTTGAGCATCAACGTGAACATTATCATTAACATTATCACTAGGTTCATGTTAATCACCTGATTGAGTTTCAGCATCAGAGATAGAAATATCATTGGGATTTTCAGGTGTGTCTACAGTAGGTTCACTAGAAGCATGCAAAGTCCTATTGTTTTTCTTCTTATTCTTTTTAGAAGAACTAGGTGCCTCTAAATTATTTCTCTGAGAATCTTGGTCGATTCTCTTAGGGTGGCCTTCAGGATACAGAGGTTCCTGAGTCATTCTACCAGTTCTAGTAGCCACTCTAACAGCAAAGTCATTTATATTATTTAATTCATCAAGCAAATCATTTTGAGCTTTAAGTACTTGCTCAGCTTGAGTAGCAACCATAGAAGCATATTTGCTAACGAGTTTGAGTTCATCTTTAACTCTAGCTATATTATCGCCTACACGTCCTATCTCGAAAGCATTATTCTTTAACTCTCTACCAACATAAGCATTAAAACTTTCTTGTCTAGCCATAAAGTCATCAAATTCATCTAAGCATGGGCTATGAAATTTAGTAGAGGGAATTTCAAGTTTATCATATCTATAGAGAGAATTTACCATTACTACCTGTGTCGGGTTATCAAGACAATGTGGTTCTTCAACAGGCGGTATATTAAGACCATGTATTTCTTCAATAGGAGGCAAATTCTTAACATCTTCAGCTTTAATACCTTTTTCTTTCATTAATTTCTTTGCCTCTTGCATATCTTCAGGACTGAGAAATAAAACACCTCTCTGCTTCCATTTAGCTAATAATTTCTTAAGATCATATCTATCATTGCAAGCAAAGATTTCCCTAGCAGCTTTTTCATTCATAACATAACCCTTAGGAACAACAGGCAATACATAGTCATTGGGAGAACCTTCATCATCACTATCATCAGTAATAGGATTTTCAGTAATATCATTCCCCCTAACTCTAGCAAGTTGTTCATCAAGAAATTCACCTAATGGCAAAGTAGTATCGCGCACAGAAGTAGTTTCATCATGCATAGCGTAGTGGCATCATCAATAACATGCGATTTATCGTAATTCATAGCAAAGAGCAGGTTTAGGTGTCGCAAGCCTACTAATAATGGAAGGAGAATCTAGTGCGAGCTAGATGGCAGTTCTTACCTCCCTCATAGTTGAGGGCAAAATCTTGGTTTTAGCGCCTTTCAAGTTCTTCATAGTGATCAATAGATATAAATCCAAAGTGACTCAGAGAATAGAGCTATGCTCCCCGCAACGGGCGCTTAGAAATTAGTCTTGATAACCCACAAGTGTAGGGATCGCAACAGCCGAGGGTATAGTATTCAACCCAAATTTATTGATTCGACACAAGGGGAGCCAAAGAATATTCTTGAGTATTAGCAGTTCAGTTGTCAATTCAACCACACCTGGATAACTTAGTATCTGCAGCAAAGTATTTAGTAGCAAAAGTGGTATGATAATAATGGTAACAGTAGCAAAAGTAAAGATAAATGTTTTTGGGTTTTTGTAGTAGTTGTAACAGTAGCAACGTGTCGGTGTACTAGAATAGGGGTACCCTAGTATCCCGAACTCGTGCACGGGCAGTTGCAGCACCCCGCGGCAGGGCTGGCCTAGTGACCGCCAAGGTCCTCCGCGGCTCCTTTGGAGCCATTCAAGAACAAAGTATTCAAGACCCCGGCAAGAGGAGCTTGCCGGGAAGGCCACTCGAGGCACTAAGGAAGCAAGGCCCCGGCAAGAGGAGCTTGCCGGGAAGGCTCGGCGAGTGACAAGCTCCCGAGCGCGACAAGGATTCAGCCGCGGCAAGGTGCTTGCCACGGCAGGCAAACCTCTCTTCATCTCCGCTCCAGCTCATCCGCCATCGTGTCGCCAGGCTATTCTGCATCGCTGTCAAAGGGCTGTGCAGCCAGCGGGAGCAGCGATAAGCGGCGCCGACAAGCTTACCATCGTGGCAAACGGTGGTGCACTTGACGGTCCTCACAGATCGTTTCAGCGACAGGACGGGCATTTATTGATCTTGTCCCTTGTCGCCGAGTTAGGTATAAAGCATCAGACATCGTATGTTGGTGTACCAACTATCTGTTTTCCATTTGTACCCTCATCTACGCTACACCGTCGGTGACCCCTTGAGCCTATAAAAGGAGGCCCGTGTGCAATGTAGAAGGGCTTGGCTGGTTGGTTCATTCGACTCATTCGAGACCACACTCATTCAAAGCTAGGTTTTGTAGCTCTCATTGCTCCCTAGCAAAAACACAATACAATCAACCAAGCAGCAGAGGAGTATTATCTCCGGAGAGCTCCGGTTGGGTAATCTGCTCGTGTGCATCACCGATCTGCTCTTTGTGCAATCTCCGCCCCATCGAACCACAAGGGGACTCGGTCCCATAGGTGTTCGTGGGTCACGATCAACTTCCCCGACATCTTGGCGCGCTGTAGGGCGTCGAGGCTGTGTGAACCTGATCCGTGTTCACACGAGCAACAATCTTCATCATCTTCATCAACATGCCACCAAGAAGAAGGCTTCGTGGCAGCAGAGCCGCCGCGTCAAACCCACCACCACCGAGCCGACGAGTGGTGGGGAAGACGCGGCGGAGGAACGGGCGTCGACGAGGAGTTCACGACGCCGCCAGTCAAGGACAAGGCGGCGCGAGACTCGGCGTCCGGATACGCACTGCGTCCGTCCCCAGAGGCGCGGGACCGACAGCGCCATGGTGCTCGTAACGCCATACGCCGCTGGATCAAGGCCAAGCTGGAGGATCCCGAGGCCCTCGAGACCCACATGCACACCAGCGCCGGTACGAAAGCGGAGTACGATCGCCTGGACGGGGTGCTGCTCCTTCTAACTTGGGTAGGAGTCCGATTACATCCTGCTCCTCGCACCGTACGCCATTGCCACCCACCACTCCAGCAGAAGCCTTGGCGAGAGCCCAACTGCTTCTAGACTACCCTCCAACGGCCGACAAGGTCGATTTAATGGAGGCCACCATCCGTAGTCTCATCGGCTTTGTTAATGGCGACGCCCGCTGCAACTAATCGCGTCCTTGCCGCGGCGAGACGACAAGGCACGAGCCGGAGGCGACGAGACCTGTGGGGTGCAACCACCATGCACTCCCTTCCGAAGGCCAAGATCACCAGCTCCTCGGATCCACCTTGACAGCGACTCCACCGCTGTCGTCGGATCCACGAGCTCGCCGTGATCAGCGCCAAGTTCTTCAAGAACGGCAATAAGAAGACGCCAACTCGCGACGAAGCGCCAAGAGAAGCGCAGCGTTAACTCGACCATGGCCTGGCCCGCTGTTGACATGCAAGCGCCGGGGAACCTGGTGACTTGCCAGACGCGTAGGTTGTCCCGCTGCTCACTGTGAGCTGCGGCAAGTCCAAAGGGCCCGACAAGAAAACTTCAAGCCAGATGTGCGAGAAGTATGATGGCAGGACGCACCCATCGAGTTCCTCAAAGATCTACACCATCGCGGTGCAAAGGCTGGGGGACGAGACGATAAGATCTCGCCAACTACTTCCACTGGTGCTCAAGCCAAATGTCGATCTTGGCTCATGCACTTGCCGACAGCTCCATATCTTCTTGGGCAGATTTGTGCCATCAGTTTGTCGGCGCCTTCACAGCGGCCACAAGCCTCATGGCCAAGAGAGTGACCTTCACCGCCGCCTGAAGGAGGGAGAGTCCTCACAAGTTCATCCAGAGATTCAATTGCGTGTGAACTACAACATCCCAGATGTCCACCCTGCCGCGGTGATCAGCGCATTTCATCAGAATGTGAGGAACCGTAGGATGAGGGAGGAAATGGCGATGTGCAAAGTCAAGGATGTCAGTGAGCTATATGCCCTGGCCGACAAGTGTGCACGTGCTGAAGAAGGGAGGAGACTCCCAGGAGAGAATGTTGAAGGATCTGACAGTGATGAGACCGCCCCGGCAAAGAAGAGTCGGCGGCGGAACAATCGAAGGAAGAAGAGCAAAGAAGTACTAGTTGTCGAGCAGTCCGGCAAGGATGGTGCCGCCAAGAAAGCCAAGGTTGGTGGCTCCGCAAGGAGGTTTCGCCGACACCGACCGCCAAGTCTGGGCGGCCACGACAAGCAGTGACAGCTCCAACAAGCAATATTGCAAGATTCACGCACTAAGGGCCACGACCTCCAGAGCTGCAAGAAGGTCGAGCAGCTTGTAGAACAGCAGAAGGCTGAGTACGAGCAAGTAGACAAGGAGAAGGCCCAGAAGGTGCTGGGGCAGCTAGCAAGAAGAGACCCGCCGGGAGGACGCCGCTGCAAGGCCAAGCAGCGGCAAGGAGACAGACCTCCCGCGCCGCCCGATAAGGATGAAGACGACACGATGATGAAGACATGGAAGACGGCGAAGCTGATGAACAGGAGTTTCGAAGCCACGGAGGTCCTTCGTTGACGGTGGTGCTTCTCTCGCATACTTCAGACCGCCAACTCAAGCAATGGATGCGGAGGTTAATGCAGCGTAACCATCCGTAGAGTCACGCAGCCTCAAGTGGTCCAGACGCCCATCATCTTTGATATTGAGTACCACCCTGATCGCATAATCGCGGTCGGTGCTTGCCGATGTTGGTCTCACCAACTATCCGCAACCTCAAGGTCACTAAGATGTTGGTTGACGGCGGGCCGGCTTGAATCGATCTCTCTCGCAGTGCTCCGAAGCTTCAGATCCTCGACAATGAAGCTCAAGAGACCGCACTTTCCAAGGAATTAACCCAGGAAGGAGCAAGCCGAAAGGGAAGATTACGTTGCCGGTAACATTTGGCAGCGAGCTGAATTTCAGGACTAAGAGGGTTACATTCGACGTTGCCGATTTCCCATTGCCCTACAATGGAATACTTGGCCATCCAAAGACTCGCCAAGTTCATGGCAGCCTCTCATTATGCATACAATTTGCTCAAGATGCCCGCCCGATAAGTGTCATTTCGTTCATGGCGACAAGAAAGATGCCCTTATCTGCGCCGACAAGATTTACCGGGAAGCAGCAGCTGCGTAAGATAGCAAATCACTTGCCACAAGCTCCCGGGAAGAAGAAGACCACTTTGTCCGGAAGAGCTCGATGCCCACTCCGCAAGCGCACTTCTTCGAGTGCTGCGCCACCGCCGAGGACGCACCATCGAGCTCCACCGCAAGTGCAAGAAGATGATGACGGCTCCGCCAAGACCAAGAAGGTGCCCGCCAAGGAGGACGGCATCGGTGGTACCTTCACCATCGCCACGCTTGACCCTAAATAGGAAGGCGCTGCGTTGCTTTCCTCGGGCGAATGTCGCGTGTTTGCATGGCAACCGCCCCGACATCCCCGTGTTCCTGTGAAAGTAATTGAGCACCACCTAGCTGTCTATCCTCATGCGCGCCCGCCAAGCAAAAAGTCGAAGCAGCAAAGGAGCGCCAAGAATTCATTGCGTAAGAGATCAAGAAGTTGGAAGCAGCAGGCCTTGTCGAGGAGTGCTCCATCCCACGTGGTTGGCTAATCCGTAGTTGTACGAAGGCAAATGGGAAATGGAGACTTTGTATCGACTTTACGGATGTTAATAAAGCTTGTCCCAACGACCCATTTCCCTTGCCACGTATCGACCAGATTGTTGACTCCACGGCTGGATGTGATTTGCTTTCATTTCTTGACGCATATTCAGGATATCATCAGATCTTCATGGCAGAAGAGGATGGAGAGAAAACCGCATTCATTACACCATGTGGCACATACTGTTTCATACGGATGCCCTTCGGTTTGAAGAATGCTGGTTCAACGTTTGCAAGAGTAGTCCATGACGCTTTTGAGCCGCAAATGCACAGAAATGTAGAAGCCTACATGGATGACATAGTGGTCAAGAGCAAGGACAAAGCAACTCTGGTTCAAGATTTAGATGAGACTTTTGCAAATCTGCGCAAGATCAACCTCAAGCTCAACCCCGAGAAGTGCGTGTTTGGAGTTCCTCCGCAAGCTTCTCGGTTCTTTGTGTCTCAGCGGGAATTGAAGCCAATCCCGACAAGATTAAGGCCATTGAGCAGATTGAAGCACCAAAGCGCCAAGGATGTAAGAAGGCTTGCTGGTATGCGTGGCTGCTCTCAAGAGGTTTATCTCTAGGTCGGTTGAGCGCACCCGCCATTTTTCAAGATTTTGAAAAGGCAGGTCCAATGAAATGGACTCGAAGCGGAGGCTGCGCTGCAGACTTAAAGAGGTACCTGTCCTCCACTCCAATACTTGTCGCACCTAGGCCACAAGAGAAGTTGTTGCTGTATATAGCGGCAACCAATCAAGTGGTTAGTGCTGCGTTAGTAGCGGAAAGGGAGGCAGATGATGAGCCGCAACCGAGACAGATGCATCCAGCGACAAGGTGGGGCTTCGCCACAAGCTCGTCCCGACAAGGACGGATCTGTCCAGGATTGCGAGAAGATGCGAAAAGGATGGTGCAATACCAGTTTATTTTGTCAGCCCTTCTCGCAGGGGCTAGGTCAAGGTATTCTCGTGTGCAGAAATTGCTTTTCAGCCTTCTCATGGCCTCGAGAAAACTGCGCCATTACTTCCAAGCGCATGAGATAACAGTTGTCACACGCTTTCCGCTGAAGAGGATATTGCAAAATCCAGAAGCAACAGGCAGGATTGTCGAGTGGGCACTGGAACTGTCAAGCTTTGGCCTCAAGTTTGAAAGCACTTCAACTATCCAAAGCAGAGCACTGGTAGAGTTCCAGAGACGAGCATCCCCGTCAAGGAGGCAAGTAAAGAGTGGCTGATGTACTTTGATGGTGCCTTCTCGCTGCAAGGCGCCGGTGCCGGCGTGCTGCTTATCGCACCCACCGGAGAGCACCTCAAGTACATAGTCCAAATGCACTTTCCCAAGGAGCAAGCAACAAATAATACAACAGAGTACGAAGGCTTGCTTGCCGGTCTCAGAATTGCAGTAGACCTTGGGATCAAGAAGCTCATTGTTAGGCGTGACTCGCAGCTTGTCGTCCGCCAAGTAAACAAAGATTATCAGAGTCCGTTGATGGAAGCCTACGTTGATGAAGTGAGAAAGCTAGAAGAGCACTTTGAAGGCCTGCAAATGGAACATGTTCCAAGAGCTCAGAATGATATTGCTGATGGCCTGTCAAAGTGCGCCGCACTCAAGTTACCTGTGGAACCAGGAATTTTTGTGCTCAAGCTGACTCAACCAACTGTAACGCCATCAACCGGACAGAGCAAGAAGAGAAAGTTGGTTTCTGCCAAAGATGTCGGGGAAGCTGATCGTGACCCACGAACACCTATGGGACCGAGTCCCCTTGTGGTTCGGTGGGGGGCGGAGATTGCACAAAGAGCAGATCGAGGCGATGCACACGAGCAGATTTACCCAGCCTTCTGAGCTCTCCCGAGAGATAATACTCCCTACCGCTGCTTGGTTGATTGTATTGTGTTTTTGCTAGGGAGCAATGAGAGCTACAAAACCTAGCCTGAATGAGTGTGGTCTCGAATGAGTAGAATGAACCGAACCAGCCGAACCCCTTCTACGTTGCACACGGGCCTCCTTTTATAGGCTCAAGGGGTCACCGACAGGTGGCAACGTAGATGAGGGTACAAATGGAAAAACAGTAGTTGGTACACCAACTTGTACAAAGGTACGTTGCTTTATACCTAACTCGACGCAAGGGACAAGATCAATAAATGCCCGTCCTGTCGCCTGAACAAAGGCAACAGGACCGTCAAGTGCACCACCGCTTGCCACGATGGTAAGCTTGTCGCCGCCGCTTATCGCTGCTCCCACTGGCTGCACAGCCCTTTGACACGCTGTTCGGAATAGCCCCACGGCGACACGATGGCGGATGAGCTAGAGCGAGATGAAGAGAGGTTTGCTGCCGTGGCAAGCACCTTGTCGCGGCTGAATTTTTGTCGCGCCGGAGCTTGTCGCCGCCGAGCCTTCCCGGCAAGCTCCTCTTGCCGGGCCTTGCTTCCTTAGTGCCTCGAGTATTCTTCCCGCAAGCTCCTCTTGCCGGGTCTTGAATACTTTGTTCTTGAATGGCTCCAAAGGAGCAGCGGAGGACCTTGGCGGTCACTAGGCCAGCCCTGCCGCGGGGTGCTGCAACTACCCGTGCACGAGTTCGGGATACTAGGGTACCCCTATTCTAGTACACCGACAGGAGCCCCCGGGCCTGGGCCACACACGGCACCGAGCTCTCTGGGCCAGGCCCAAAATAGTGCACGGGCACGCTGCTGCCTAGATCAATGCAGCTATCGCCCGGACCCACCACGCCCCCATGAACGGCACGCCCGGACGTGGTGTCGGGACGATCATGGGGCTTTTTTAATTGAAAAGCGGAACGTCCCCCCCGCCTCTTTATAAGGGGAAACAGGGCAAGACGCCCACCTGCCATTGTTGTCACATCAAAACCACCGCCGCCCCCCCTTCTTCTCAACCAAGAGAGCGACGCCCGCCCCCATTACCACCTCCGCCATGGGGTCAAGGCCGACAAGGGGAAAGGTGTGTCGGCCGAGGCGAGCGGCTCATGGGGCCGCTGGAAGGAGCGGGTCACCTTCGACTTCGCCGACGCTGGCAGGAGCTGCGGGAGCTGTACTACCTCTTCGTCGACGGAGACGCTGGTGCACCCGCAAGACGAGGGTGATCTCCGCCGCCACATCCGAGAAGGTTTGCGCCGGTACCCTTCTTCGCTTTTCCTTCTGCGGGCTCGCCTTTTTTCCGAATTCTTTGCGACGCCATGAATACCTACGCCTCCGCTTCCTTGATTTCACCCCAACGCCGTCTTGACTATGGCGGTTTTCGCACACCTTTGCGAAAACTTTGTCGGAGTCCACCCAAATGTAGCCTCTTCCGCCACTACTTCATGCCCGTGTTGAGAGAGGAGAGCCGCTTACGGAGGGATTGCTTGGATCTCAGGATCGGCAAGAAAGAAGCGATTCTGGAAGGAGAGCTTCGCAGCAAGTGGGAGGAGTGGAGAGCCGATTGGTGTTGGATTATAGAGGAGAACCCACAGCCTTTCACTGCCCTGCGCCAAACTCCCATAGCGCGGGTAACGATTGGAGCAACTTGGCGCGGAGGATGCCAAGTTGAAGATTGCCGTGACCCGGATCTTGCGCCTCCGGCATGCCGGACTCACCGTAGGCGCTGTTGGCGCGGATTTCCTTCGTCGCCGCATTGCGCCCTTGCAGGAGAGGAGGAGGCCTGCTTGGGAATTTCAAAACGCGGCGGACATCATGAGGCTGCGCCGGGCCTCAACGGAACTTCACCGCCTTGGAGCTGGATGCAATGCTCGGGGAGCTGTTCACATCGACGCAGATCACCCCGAGTGGTTCATGTTGCCGAGGGGTTGTGCCTTTGTGCAACAACTGTCGCTTGACCGCATCCGCCGATGATGCCACAGCGATTCCCATGGGATCGCTCCAACTTGGCAAGAGCCCGCCGACGACATCGCAGCAGTTCTTCGACGACTTGGAAGAAGTGCCGATCCGCGCCGACGAGCAGAAGTGGCTCACCCGCGACACCACCGAGCAATAGCTCCCTGAAGCCGCCGCCAAGAAGGTCCCCAAAATCAACGCAGATATCACTGAGGAGCAGTCTGCTCCGACAAGCCTAAGGGTTTGTTTCGTTGAAGCTGACGCTCCCGACAAGTTTTGCTCCGGCAAGCTTGCCGGGGGTCATCAAGCTCCGGCTGAGCCGCAGGTTCTTGCCATAGAAGCTAATGCTCCCGCAGCAGCAAATGTGCCTTTAGTCCTCGTTGTCGAGCCACAAGCTCCAGCATGGGTGCAGCAGATTGTCCATTTCCTTCAGACAGGAGAACTTCCCGAAGAGCAAGAAGAAGCGGAAAGGGTAGCCCGGCAGTCAAGTATGTACCAGTTTGTCGACAAAGATACCGCATGTAAGAAGACTCAACGGTGTGAAATTGAAGTGTATTTGCTGGGAAGATGGATGAAGCTGTTGGCAGAGATACACGGAGGCATATGTGGTCACCACATTGGCAAGAAGAGCACTTGCCGCAAAGCTTTCCAAGCAAGGTTTCTTTCGCCGACAGCCCTCCGTGATGCAACTGCACAAGTAACCAAGTGTGAAGCGTGCAGGCCCATTCAAAACAGATACACCAGCCAGCTCAAGCTCTCTGACGATCCCTTTGTCCTGGCCATTTTCGGTCTGGGGCTCGACATCCTCGACCCCTTCCCCGAAGTTGTCGGGGCTTTGAGTACTTGTACGCTGTAATCGACAAGTTCACAAAGTGGCGGAAGTGGAAGCAGTGAGGAAGGTGACAAAGACAGTGATCAAGTTCTTCAGTCAATTGTTTGCCGCTTTTGGGATTCCTAACCGGATCATCACCGACAACGGCACACAATTCACGAAGTCGCACCTTCATGCAATACGCCCAAGATCTTGGCGCCAAGGTCTGCTTTTGCTTCGTTGCTCATCCGAGAAGCAACGGTCAAGGTAGAGGGCAAACGCTGAAGTGCTGCGAGGACTCAAGACCAGAACTTTCGAAAGGCGCAAGCGCGTAAGAAACTGGATCGAGGAGCTGCCGGTGGTTCTTGGTCGATCAGACGACGCCAAATCGAGCCATCGCCGAGACACCTTCGCCTAGTCTATGGAGCAGAGGCAGTTCTCCCACGGAACTCAGATACGGGTCACCTCGAGTACTCGCTATGATGAGCTTGAGCAAGAGCAGCTGCGACAAGATGACGCGCTGCTCCTCGAGGAAGATCGTCTTCAGGCTGTTGTACGAGTTGCTCGTTACCAGCAAGCTTTGCACCGCTACCATAGCGGAAAAGTTAATGCCAGAAGTTTCGAGGAAGGCGACCTTGTTCTTCGTAGCGCTCAGTCCGCCAAGAATTCCAACAAGTTGACGCTTGAAGTGGGAAGGCCCTTATCGGGTGAAACGAAGTCACTAGGCTCGGGCGCTGTCCGCCTTTGAGACCGAAGATGGCGTTCCGTGAGCAACTCCTGGAATATAGAGCATCTCCGTAAGTTTTACCCATAGAGCTGTTGCCGGAACCTGCTCCGCAACCACCCTTTTGTACAAGTCTTGCCGATGTTGCATGTAATCCTTTGTACAAAGCCGGCGCAGACCCCGTGCATCAGTAAAGCTTATGTATTGCACACAACTTGTCAATTTCATGCTTTCATCATTATTTTGCATGTGTTATCTGACATTTTGTGCAACATCCACACCCGGTAAGCGATAACGAGCCACAAGGCTCCATATCTTTATTTTCTCTTCTTTCTTCTCAAAAGAAAGGAAGGTTCCTTCGCCCACAAGTTATCCGGGGGGGGGGGGGGAGGAGAAGATAATGGTGTGGGCCACCAAGTGTCACTCGAGGAAGTATCGCCTTGCCGGGAAGCAAACGACGGAAAAGCTAACTTGCCAAAGCTTGAGCAATCAGTTTTTAAAAATTTTAAGTTATCTTCCTCGAACGATAGTACTATGTATGGAAAACCTGTGCGCGGAGGAACCAACTCGTGGCTAGTTTGCGCCCTTACTTTGTTTCGAGTCCGCCAACAACTTAAGTGTGCTGCAACTAGTTGCGACAAGGTTGCTTGTCGGAGGCGGCATCGCCAAATAGGATGTTGATGTTCCGACTCACTTTCATGCAAAGGTGCCAGCACGACAAGTTCCCTAAAAGCGTAGGGCACAAACATACAAAGGAAGGAATCAAGTAAAGGAAATAATGTTGCAGTCGTTGCCTAAGATAGAGTATATTACAAAAATAACTTGTCGCAGATCTAATAGATTGTTCTCCTAAATATGATCTGCAGCGACAAGGGAAAGATAAACTTGGCGGCCTAGTCCACGCGGTCACCATCGACCCTCTTGACTCCGCTCACCCTGTCCACAATGGGTGCGACAAGGGCCTTGAGCGCTTCAACGTCAGCAGTTGGAGGCAGGGACTTGAGGACGTTGGCGAAGCTGACGCCTGGATTGCGGAAGGCCACCTTCATCAGCACCTTCTGGAGAGCCCCGGCGCAGATTTGGCGCGACTCGTCGGCCAGCTGCTTTGGGATCTCCTCCCGGAGCCGCTGGAGACCCGTCAGCACGCCCTTGAAGAACAGGCTGAGCTTGGCGCTGGGTTGAAGGCGCTCGTCGGTGGAGTACCCAAGATCCACCATCCCCAGCTCCATCAGCTCATTGTGGATGGCGGCGGCAGTATCTACAAGACCCTCCATCCAGTGCATCACACTATCTCTGAGAGTATCCTGGGCGGTCACGGCATTCGCCAGCAGCTCCTCGTTGGCCTTGATCTTCTCCAGCAAACCCACTTCCCGCTCCTTGGCGCCGTCCAGCGTCTCCATCAGGGTAGCCAGCTTCAGCTCAAGATCCGCCTTGGAGTCCTTGGTGGCGTCGAGCTCTTTGATCTTCTCAGCGAAACGACCCTGCAACTCGCCAAGAGTATAGGCGTCCTTCTCGCGCTCGCGCTTCAGCCCGGTGACCTCCTCGCCGCTCTTCTGGAGGGTGGCCTCCAGCTGCGCCACCCTCGTCTCCAATTCCTTCTTGGCGGCCTCGGCAGCTGCGGCGGCGTCCTTTGCCTCCTTGAGTGCTCCGCCAATTGATTGCTCGCAAGATCTTCCTCATAGGTGTCGAGGTTGATCTTCCGCTGCGCCACCACCTTCTTGCAGAGAGCTTCGCCCGGCAAGCCTTTGTTGTTCCTCGACCTCGGCCTTCTCGGGATGAAGGCCGTGCGCTCGACAAGTTGCTCCCGCTTCGCTATGTCCCGGAGAGTTTCTTTGTTGGCGCCGGAGCTCTTCTGCTGCGTTTCTCCATGTCAGCTCCGCCCTCGCGACAAGTTCTTCCCATGACTCCAACAGCTAGTCGGGCGCGGTAGGCGGCAGCAGCTTCTTCAACAGCTGCTCCTCCTCGAGTTCGCCCTTCGCTGCTGCTTGGCGCGTCAACCAGACTTGACTCAGCGGAGGCGAGCAGCTCCACGTCGAAGGTCTCTCCCTCGACCGGCGCCTGGGCTCGGCTCCCATGGAAGCTTGATGAGGCGCCCGCCCGGCCTTGAGATAAGCGCCAGGCTGGGGCTCTTGAACTGGTGCTGCATCGGTGGCGGGGGATCGGCGGTCGGCGTGGCGCCTAAGCGCTCCTGCTGACCTCGGGGTTGTCGAAGACGATCACCAGACCCCTCCCCAGCCTCTGCACCAGCAGCCTTGGCGGCCTCCTCGCCGGCGGACCCATCGGCGCCGGCCTCCTCCATGTTGGCGGCGTCGTAATTGTTGCCGCGAGCGTCTTCCTCGCCGGCAACCTCAGTCTCCATCGGTTCTCCGGCAGATGGATCTGATGATCAGAGAAAGAAAAGAACAAGTCAAGCAAAATGTTCGAAAAGAAGAATAGAAGAAAAAGAACCCAAGGGAAATTTTTAAAGATTACCTGCAATGGGATCTGTAGCCGCGGTCTCCACCACCGGAGGGTCGTCGGCGCTGCCCCTTGTCGGAGAAGCTCCCCTTGTCGGAGAGGCCTCCCTTGCCGGAGGCGCTCCCTTGCGGAGAATTCTCCTTGGCGGCGAGTTGAAGCAGACAGAACTTCGGGAGTGACCTCCGGGGCCTCCTGATGAGGCTGCTCTGCTCCTGCACAATTCAACAAGTCAGATATCAGTGAGAAAGGAGCACCCAAGCACACCTAACCATAAGAAATAAACCAAATACTTACGCTGGGGGCTGTGCTGGGGGCTGCTCTGAAGAAGGGTTGCCGGGTCCGGCAACGGGGTCTCGAACACGCCTCCCTGTCGCCCACAGGGAATCGTCTTCGACGACAACCACGGAGTCTTGGCTCTCTTGATGCCCTCACGAGCAGCGTCACGAAAAGGAAAGAGCTCAGAATGAAGCAAGTCAGATACAAGATCTTACTCTTCCTCTTCTTCGCCGGATGAGAGCGGAGAAGTCAAATTCCGCTCCGTGCGACGAGCTGGAGGGTAGGCTCCCTCGGACGCTTGGCGGGTGCGGGGCCGTGGCTCGAAGGCCCGCTCCGTTCTTTGTGGCGGCATGAGGCGCTCTCTGCAGCAACAAGTGCTTGCAGCGGTGGGAGCGCGCAGGGCGGCGAGGCTGTTGGCCCGTCTGCCGCCCGCCACTTCTCCGGTCTTGCGGGGCGTCTCCTTGGCGGGGCCGTGGGCTCCTCCCGCGGCAAGCTACTTGAAGGCGGAGGGGAGGCGCCCCCGGCAGGCTCGTTCGGCTCAGCGTCGGGCTCGGCCTGCTCCTCCTCGCCGGCAAACTCCTCTCGATCGGCAAGGCTTGCCGCCTCGGCTGCCTCTGCCTCCTCTACGGTAAACCCAAACACGCCAGCGGCGGCAGCTGCTGCCGCCTCCTCCAACCTTGTGGCAATGCGCGCCATCTCTTGCTCGGTGGTGTCGCGGGTGAGCCACTTCTGCTCGTCGGTGCGGATCGGCACTTCTTCCAAGTCGTCGAAGAACTGCTGCACGATGTCGTCGGCGGGCTCTTGCCAAGTTGGAACGATCCCATGGGAATCGCACAACGGCATCATCGCGCGGATGCGGTCAAGCGACGAGTTGTTGCACAAAGCGACCCCCCTCGGCAACATGAACCACTCGGGGTGATCTGCGTCGTGCTTGAACAGCTCCCGCAGCATTGCATCCAGCTCCAAGACGGTGAAGTTCCAGTTGAGGCCCGGGCGCAGCCTCATGATGTTTGCCGCGTTTTGGGATTCCCAAGCAGGCCTCCTCCTTTCTTGCAAGGGCGCAATGCGGCGGCGAAGGAAATCCGCGCCAACAGCGCCTACGGTGAGTCCGGCATGCCGGAGGCGCAAGATCCGGGTCACGGCAATCTTCAACTTGGCATCCTCCGGCGCCAAGTTGCTCCAATCGTTGTCGCGCGCTATGGGAGTTTGGCGCAGGGCAGTGAAAGGCTGTGGGTTCTCCTCTATAATCCAACACCAATCGGCTCTCCACTCCTCCCACTTGCTGTGAAGCTCTCCTTCCAGATACGCTTCTTTCTTGCCGATCCTGGAGATCCAAGCAATCCCTCCGGCAAGCAGCTCTCCTCTCTCAACACGGGCCATGAAGTAGTGGCGGAAGAGGGCTACATTTGGGTGGGCATTTATTGATCTTGTCCCTTGCCGTCAGAGTTAGGTATAAAGCACTGTACACTGTACAAGTTGGTGTACCAACTATTGTTTTTCCATTTGTACCCTCATCTACGTTGCCACCCGTCGGTGACCCCTTGAGCCTATAAAAGGAGGCCCGTGTGCAACGTAGAAGGGGTTCGGCTAGTTCGGTTCATTCGACTCATTCGAGACCACACTCATTCAGGCTAGGTTTTGTAGCTCTCATTGCTCCCTAGCAAAAACACAATACAATCAACCAAGCAGCAGTAGGAGTATTATCTCTCCGGAGAGCTCCGAAGCTGGGTAAATCTGCTCGTGTGCATCGCCTCGATCTGCTCTTTGTGCAATCTCCGCCCCCCACCGAACCACAAGGGGACTCGGTCTCATAGGTGTTCGTGGGTCACGATCAGCTTCCCCGACACAACGGAAAAGTAAATAAGCGAAGAACAATATGTGAAAAGCTCGTAGGCAATGGATCAGTGATGGATAATTATGCCGGATGCGATTTCTCATGTAATAGCTATAACATAGGGTGACACAGAACTAGCTCCAATTCATCGATGTAATGTAGGCATGTATTCCGTAAATAGTCATACGTGCTTATGGAAAAGAACTTGCATGCCATCTTTTGTCCTACCCTCCCGTGGCAGCGGGGTCCTAGTGGAAACTAAGGGATATTAAGGCCTCCTTTTAATAGAGAACTAGAACAAAGCGTTAGCACATAGTGAATACATGAAATCCTCAAACTACGGTCATCACCGAGAAGTATCCCGATTATTGTTACTTCGGGGTTGTCGGATCATAACACATAATAGGTGACTATAGACTTGCAAGATAGGATCAAGAACACACATATATTCATGAAAACATAATAGGTTCAGATCTGAAATCATGGCACTCGGGCCCTAATGACAAGCATTAAGAATAGCAAAGTCATAGCAACATCAATCTCAGAACATGGTGGATACTAGGGATCAAACCCTAACAAAACTAACTTGATTACATGGTAAATCTCATCCAACCCATCACTGTCCAGCGAGCCTACGATGGAATTACTCACGCACGGCGGTGAGCATCATGAAATTGGTGATGGAGGATGGTTGATGATGACGACGGCGACAAAACCCCCTCTCCGGAGTCCCGAACGGACTCCAGATCAGCCCTCCCGAGAGAGATCAGGGCTTGGTGGCGGCTCCGTGTCGTAAAACGCGATGAAACTTTCTCTCTGATTTTTTTTCTCCCCGAACATGAATATATGGAGTTGGAGTTGAGGTCGGTGGAGGTCCAGGGGGCCCACGAGATAGGGGGGCACGCCCAGGGGGAGGGGGCGCGCCCCCTGTCTCGCGGATAAGGTGTGAGCCCCCTGGTGTATTTCTTTCGCCCAATAATTCTTATAAATTCCAAGATGTGCCTCCGTGGATTTTCAGGACATTCCGAGAACTTTTCTTTTCTACACATAAAACAACATCATGGCAGTTCTGCTGAAAACAGCGTCAGTCCGGGTTAGTTTCATTCAAATCATGCAAGTCAGAGTCCAAAACAAGGGCAAAAGTGTTTGGAAAAGTAGATACGTTGGAGACGTATCAGTCCGCACGCTTAAAGTTTCGATGACAGTTATATTATGAGTTTATGAGTTTTGATGTACCGAAGGTTGTTCGGAGTCCCGGATGTGATCACAGACATGACGAGGAGTCTCAAAATGGCCGAGACATGAAGATTGATATATTGGATGACTATATTCGGACACGGAATGGTTCGGAGGTTATCGGATATATCTGAGAGTCTTGGGGGTTACGGAACCCCCGAAGGCTAATGGGCCTCATGGGCCCAATTGGTGGAAGAGGAGGCGGCCAAGGGCAGCCGCCTCCCCAAGTCCAAATTGGACAAGGAGGGGGCGCGCCCCTCCTTTCCCCTCTCTCCTTCCCTCTCCTCTCCTAGTCCAACAAGGAAAAGGGAGGGAGTCCTACTCCCGGTGGGAGTAGGACTCCTCCTGGCGTGCCTCCTCCTTGCCGGCCGCACCTCCCCCCTTTGTTACTTTATATACGGGGGCAGGGGGGCACCCTAGAGACACAACAATTGATCTATTGATCTTTTAGCCGTGTGCGGTGCCCCCCTCCACCATAGTCCACCTCGATAATACTGTAGCGGTGCTTAGGCGAAGCCCTGCGTCAGTAGAACATCATCATCGTCACCACGCCGTCGTGCTGACGGAACTCTCCCTCAACACTCGGCTAGATCGGAGTTCAAGGGACGCCATCGAGGTGAAGTGTGCTGAGCTCGGAGGTCCCGTACGTTCGGTACTTGATTGGTCGGATCGTGAAGACGTACGACTACATCAACCGCGTTCTTCCGGCTTCGGTCTACGAGGGTACGTGGACAATACTCTCCCCTCTCGTTGCTATGCATCACCATGATCTTGCGTGTGCGTAGGATTTTTTTTGAAATTACTACGTTCCCCAACAGTGGCATCCGAGCCTGGTTTTATGCGTAGATGTCATATGCACGAGTAGAACACAAGTGGGTTGTGGGCGATATAAGTCATACTGCTTACCAGCATGTCATACTTTGGTTCGGCGGTATTGTTGGATGAAGCAGCCGGGATCGACATTACGCGTACGCTTACGCGAGACTGGTTCTACCGACGTGCTTTGCATGGCTGGCGGGTGTCAGTTTCTCTAACTTTAGTTGAACCGAGTGTGGCTACGCCCGGTCCTTGCGAAGGTTAAAACAGCACCAACTTAACAAACTATCATTGTGGTTTTGATGCGTAGGTAAGAACGGTTCTTGCTAAGCCCGTAGCAGCCACGTAAAATTTGCAACAACAAAGTAGAGGACGTCTAACTTGTTTTTGCAGGGCATGTTGTGATGTGATATGGTCAAGACATGATGTTAAATTTTATTGTATGAGATGATCATGTTTTGTAACCAAGTTATCGGAAACTGGCAGGAGCCATATGGTTGTCGCTTTATTGTATGCAATGCAATCACCCTGTAATGCTTTACTTTATCACTAAGCGGTAGCGATAGTCGTAGAAGCATAAGATTGGCGAGACGACAACGATGCTACGATGGAGATCAAGGTGTCGCGCTGGTGACGACGGTGATCATGACGGTGCTTCGGAGATGGAGATCACAAGCACAAGATGATGATGGCCATATCATATCACTTATATTGATAGCATGTGATGTTTATCTTTTATGCATCTTATCTTGCTTTGATTGAGGGTAGCATTATAAGATGATCTCTCACTAAATTTCAAGATAAAAGTGTTCTCCCTGAGTATGCACCGTTGCCAAAGTTCGTCGTGCCCAGACACCACGTCATGATCGGGTGTGATAAGCTCTACGTCCATCTACAACGGGTGCAAGCCAGTTTTGCACACGCAGAATACTCAAGTTAAACTTGATGAGCCTAGCATATGCAGATATGGCCACGGAACACTGAGACCGAAAGGTCGAGTGTGAATCATATAGTAGATATGATCAACATAATGATGTTCACCATTGAAACCTACTCCATTTCACGTGATGATCGGTTATGGTTTAGTTGATATGGATCACGTGATCACTTAGAGGATTAGAGGGATGTCTATCTAAGTGGGAGTTCTTAAGTAATATGATTAATTGAACTTAAATTTATCATGAACTTAGTACCTGATAGTATCTTGCTTGTCTATGTTGATTGTAGATAGATGGCCCGTGCTGTTGTTCCGTTGAATTTTAATGGTTCCTTGAGAAAGCAAAGTTGAAAGATGATGGTAGCAATTACACGGACTGGGTCCATAACTTGAGGATTATCCTCATTGCTGCACAGAAGAATTACGTCCCGGAAGCACCGCTAGGTGCCAAACATGCTGCAGGAGCAACACCATATGTTATGAACACCTGGCAGAGCAAAGCTGATGACTACTCGATAGTTCAGTGTGCCATGCTTTATGGCCTAGAACCGGGACTTCAACGACATTTTGAATGTCATGGAGCATATGAGATTTTCCAGGAGTTGAAGTTAATATTTCAAGAAAATGCCCGGATTGAGAGATATGAAGTCTCCAATAAGTTCTACAGCTGTAAGATGGAGGAGACTAGTTCTGTCAGTGAGCATATACTCAAAATGTCTGGGTATAACAATCACTTGATTCAACTGGGAGTTAATCTTCCGGATGATAGCGTCATTGACAGAATTCTTCAATCACTACCACCAAGCTACAAGAGCTTCGGGATGAAATATAACATGCAAGGGATGCATAAGACGATTCCCGAGCTCTTCGCAATGCTAAAGGCTGCGGAGGTAGAAATCAAGAAGGAGCATCAAGTGTTGATGGTCAATAAGACCACCAGTTTAAAGAAAAAGGGCAAAGGAAAGAAGAAGGGGAACTTCAAGAAGAACAGCAAGCAAGTTGCTTCTCAGGAGAAGAAACCAAAGTCTGGACCTAAGCCTGAGACTGAGTGCTTCTACTGCAAGTAGACTGGTCACTGGAAGCGGAACTGCCCCAAGTATTTGGCGGATAAGAAGGATGGCAAGGTGAACAAAGGTATATGTGATATACATGTTATTGATGTGTACCTTACCAGAGCTCGCAGTAGCACCTGTGTATTTGATACTGGTTCTGTTGCTAATATTTGCAACTCAAAACAGGGACTACGGATTAAGCGAACACTGGCAAAGGACGAGGTGACGTTGCGCGTGGGAAATGGTTCCAAAGTCGATGTGATCGCCGTCGGCACACTACCTCTACATTTACCTTCGGGATTAGTATTAGACCTAAATGATTGTTATTTGGTGCCAGCGTTGAGCATGAACATTATATCTGGATCTTATTTGATGCGAGATGGTTATTCATTTAAATCAGAGAATAATGGTTGTTCTATTTATATGAGTAATATCTTTTATGGTCATGCACCCTTAAAGAGTGGTCTATTTCTGATGAATCTCGATAGTAGTGATACACATATTCATAATGTTGAAGCCAAAAGATGCAGAGTTGATAATGATAGTGCAACTTATTTGTGGCACTGCCGTTTAGGTCATATCAGTGTAAAGCGCATGAATAAACTCCATACTGCTGGACTTTGGGAACCACTTGATTATGAATCACTTGGTACTTGCGAACCGTGCCTCATGGGCAAGATGACTAAAACGCCGTTCTCCGGAACTATGGAGAGAGCAACAAATTTGTTGGAAATCATACATACAAATGTATGTGGTCTGATGAATGTTGAAGCTCGCGGTGGGTATCGTTATTTTCTCACCTTCACAGATGATTTAAGCAGATATGGGTATATCTACTTAATGAAACATAAGTCTGAAACATTTGAAAAGTTCAAAGAATTTCAGAGTGAAGTTGAAAATCATCGTAACAAGAAAATAAAGTTTCTACGATTTGATCGTGGAGGAGAATATTTGAGTTACGAGTTTGGTCTACATTTGAAACAATGCGGAATAGTTTCACAACTCACGCCGCCCGGAACACCACAGCGTAATGGTGTGTCCGAACGTCGTGATCGTACTTTACTAGATATGGTGCGATCTATGATGTCTCTTACTGATTTACCACTATCATTTTGGGGTTATGCTTTAGAGACGACTGCATTCACGTTAAATAGGGCACCATCGAAATCCGTTGAGACGACGCCTTATGAATTGTGGTTTGGCAAGAAACCAAAGTTGTCGTTTCTTAAAGTTTGGGGCTGCGATGCTTATGTGAAAAAGCTTCAACCTGATAAGCTCGAACCCAAATCGGAGAAATGTGTCTTCATAAGATACCCAAAGGAGACTGTTGGGTACACCTTCTATCATAGATCCGAAGGCAAGACATTCATTGCTAAGAATGGATCCTTTCTAGAGAAGGAGTTTCTCTCGAAAGAAGTGAGTGGGAGGAAAGTAGAACTTGATGAGGTAACCGTACCTTCTCCCTTATTGGAAACTAGTTCATCACAGATACCTGTTCCTGTGACGTCTATACCAATTAGTGAGGAAGTTAATGATGATGATCATGGAACTTCAGATCAAGTTGTTACTGAACCTCGTAGGTCAACCAGAGTAAGATCCGCACCAGAGTGGTATGGTAATCCTATTCTGGAGGTTATGTTACTAGACCATGACGAACCTACGAACTATGAAGAAGCGATGGTGAGCCTAGATTCCGCAAAATGGCTTGAGGCCATGAAATCTTAGATGGGATCCATGTATGAGAACAAAGTGTGGACTTTGGTTGACTTGCCCGATGATCGGCAATCCATTGAGAATAAATGGATCTTCAAGAAGAAGACTGACGCTGACGGTAATGTTACTGTCTATAAAGCTCGACTTGTTGCGAAAGGTTTTCAACAAGTTCAAGGGATTGACTACGATGAGACCTTCTCACCCGTAGCGATGCTTAAGTTTGTCTGAATCATGTTAGCAACTGCCGCATTTTATGATTATGAAATTTGGCAAATGGATGTAAAAACTGCATTCCTGAATGGATTTTTGGAAGAAGAGTTGTATATGATGCAACCGGAAGGTTTTGTCGATCTAAAGGGAGCTAACAAAGTGTGCAAGCTCCAGCAATCCATTTATGGACTGGTGTAAGCCTCTCGGAGTTGGAATAAACGCTTTGATAGTGTGATCAAAGCATTTGGTTTTATATGACTTTTGGAGAAGCTTTGTATTTACAAGAAAGTGAGTGGGAGCTCTGTAGCATTTCTGATATTATATGTGGATGACATATTGTTGATTGGAAATGATATAGAATTTCTGGATAGCATAAAGGGATACTTGAATAAGAGTTTTTCAATGAAGGACCTCGGTGAAGCTGTTTATATATTGGGCATCAAGATCTATAGAGATAGATCAAGACGCTTAATTGGACTTTCATAAAGCACATACCTTGACAAAGTTTTGAAGAAGTTCAAAATGGATCAAGCAAATAAAGGGTTCTTGCCTGTGTTACAAGGTGTGGATTTGAGTAAGACTCAATGACCGACCACTGCAGAAGATAGAGAGAAGTTGAAATATGTTCCCTATGCTTTAGCCATAGGCTATATCATGTATGCAATGCTGTGTACTAGACCTGATGTGTGCCTTGCTATAAGTTTGGCAGGGAGGTACCAAAGTAATCCAGGAGTGGATCACTCGACAGCGGTCAAGAACATCCTGAAATACTTGAAAAGGACTAAGGATATGTTTCTCATTTATGGAGGTGACAAAGAGCTAGTCGTAAATGGTTACGTTGATGCAAGCTTTGACACTGATCCAGACGATTCTATATCGCAAACCAGATACGTGTTTACATTGAACGGTGGAGCTGTCAGTTGGTGCAGTTCTAAACAAAGCGTTGTGGCGGGATCTACGTGTGAAGCGGAGTACATAGCTGCTTCGGAAGCAGCAAATGAAGGAGTCTGGATGAAGGAGTTCATATCCGATCTAGGTGTCATACCTAGTGCATCGGGTCCAATGAAAATCTTTTGTGACAATACTGGTGCAATTGCCTTGGCGAAGGAATCCAGATTTCACAAGAGAACCAAGCACATCAAGAGACGCTTCAATTCCATCCGGGATTTAGTCCAGGTGGGAGACATAGAAATTTGCAAGATACATACGGATCTGAATGTTGCAGACCCGTTGACTAAGCCTCTTCCACGAGCAAAACATGATCAACACCAATGCTCCATGGGTGTTAGAATCATTATTGTGTAATCTAGATTATTGACTCTAGTGCAAGTGGGAGACTGAAGGAAATATGCCCAAGAGGCAATAATAAAGTTATTATTTATTTCCTTATATCATGATACATTTTTATTATTCATGCTAGAATTGTATTAACCGGAAACGTAGTACTTGTGTGAATACATTGACAAACAGAGTGTCACTAGTATGCCTCTACTTAAATAGCTCGTTGATCAAAGATGGTTATGTTTCCTAGCCATAGACATGAGTTGTCATTTGATTAATGGGATCACATCATTAGGAAAATGATGTGATTGACTTGACACATTCCGTTAGCTTAGCACTCGATCGTTTAGTATGTTGCTATTGCTTTCTTCATGACTTATACATGTTCCTATGACTATGAGATTATGCAACTCCCGTTTACCGGAGGAACACTTTGTGTGCTACCAAACGTCACAACGTAACTGGGTGATTATAAAGGTGCTCTACAGGTGTCGCCGAAGATACTTGTTGGGTTGGTGTATTTCGAGATTAGGATTTGTCACTCCGATTGTCGGAGAGGTATCTCTGGGCCAACTCGGTAATGCACATCACTTAAGCCTTGCAAGAATTGCAACTAATGAGTTATTTGCGGGATGATGTATTACGAAAAGAGCAAAGAGACTTGCGAGTAACGAGATTGAACTAGGTATTGAGATACCAACGATATAATCTCGGGCAAGTAACATACCGATGACAAAGGGAACAACGTATGTTGTTATGCGATCTGACCGATAAAAATCTTCGTAGAATATGTGGGAGCCAATATGAGCATCCAGGTTCCGCTATTGGTTATTGACCGGAGACGTGTCTCGGTCATGTCTACATAGTTCTCGAACCCGTAGGGTCCGCACGCTTAAAGTTTCGATGACAGTTATATTATGAGTTTATGATTTTTGATGTACTGAAGGTTGTTCAGAGTCCCGGATGTGATCACGGACATGACGAGGAGTCTCGAAATGGTCAAGACATGAAGATTCATATATTGGATGACTATATTCGGACACCGGAATGGTTCCGAAGGTTATCGGATATATACCGGAGTACCGGGGGGTTACCAGAACCCCCCCAGAGGCTATTGGGCCTCATGGGCCCAATTGGTGGAAGAGGAGAGGCGGCCAAGGGGCAGCCGCGCACCCCTCCCCCCCAAGTACGAATTGGACAAGGAGGGGGGCGCCCCCCTTTCCTTTCCCCCTCTCTCCTTCCCTCTCCTCTCCTAGTCCAACAAGGAAAAGGGAGGGAGTCCTACTCCCGGTGGGAGTAGGACTCCTCCTGGCGCGCCTCCTCCTGGCCGGCCGCACCTCCCCCCTTTGCTCCTTTATATACGGGGGCAGGGGGGGACCCTAGAGACACAACAATTGATCTGTTGATCTTTTAGCCGTGTGCGGTGCCCCTCTCCACCATAGTCCACCTCGATAATACTGTAGCGGTGCTTAGGCGAAGCCCTGCGTTGGTAGAACATCATCATCGTCACCACGCCATCGTGCTGACGGAACTCTCCCTCAACACTCGGCTGGATCGGAGTTCGAGGGACGTCATCGGGCTGAACGTGTGCTGAACTCGGAGGTGTCGTACATTCGGCACTTGATCGGTCGGATCATGAAGACGTACGACTACATCAACCGCGTTGTGCTAACGCTTCCGCTTTCGGTCTACGAGGGTACGTGGACAACACTCTCCCCTCTCGTTGCTATGCATCACCATGGTCTTGCGTGTGCGTAGGATTTTTTTTGAAATTACTACGTTCCCCAACATTGTTGCGCTAACGGAGCTCACGAGATTTTCTGTTAAGTTTTGTGAGGCCTTAATATCCCTTAGTTTCCAATAGGACCCCGCTGCCACGGGAGGGTAGGACAAAAGATGTCATGCAGGTTCTTTCCATAAGCATGTATGACTATTTACGGAATACATGCCTACATTATATTTATGAACTGGAGCTAGTGCCGTATCGCCCTAGGTTATGACTGTCACATGATGAATATCTAAGGTGAAGCACCCCCTCATGCATCTCAATGACTTGAGGTTGCTGCACCACCTCCCGCAGATATGGGTCGATGACGTTCTTGAGGAACTTGTCCTTGGAGGAGCTTGAAGCAGCCATGGTAGATGGGATCTGACAGAATACAACAAGGAAAAGAGAACAGAGGATTTCTCCGCGATACGGTGATCAATAGGTTCGGGAAGTATATATAGATTTTTAATCTTGGAGAAGAAGCATACGGAAGAAAAACAGAGTCCGGAAGGTGTCCCAGGTGGGCACAACCCACCTGCCTGGCGCGCCCTGGTGTCTTGTGCCCACCAGGGTACGCTTCCTAGAAGTTTGTTTATTTCCTAAATTCTTAAATATTCCAAAACTGATAAAAATATTTTTGCGGATTTTTCAGAGTCCGTTTACTTACCGTATCACGTACCTCCTTATTTTCACGATTCTGGAGTGTTCCGGAAGGACTTTTTGATGTGTTCTTCCGGTGTCAAAGTTTGGATAATATTACTTTCAACATTAATTGGCATACCTGGGATATAACGCTTTATTCGTTGTCCATTGACAACCTTCGGGTTCGTACCTTCGGAATTATTTATTTTCATGGCTCCAGACCGATAAACTTCCTCGATGACATAGGGGCCTTCCCATTTTGAGAGGAGTTTTCCTGCAAAGAATCTAAAATGAGAGTTGTACAAAAGAACATATTCCCCAACTTTAAACTCACGCTTTTGGATTCTTTTGTTATGCCATCTTTTAACCTTTTCTTTCAATAATTTCGCATTTTCATAAGCTTGGGTTTTCCATTCATCTAATGAGCTTATATCAAATAACCTCTTTTCCCCAGCAAGTTTGAAATCATAATTGAGTTCTTTAATTTCCCAGTAAGCTTTATGTTCTATTTCAAGAGGCAAATGACAAGCCTTTCCATATACCATTTTATAAGGAGACATACCCATAGGATTTTTATATGCTGTTCTATAAGCCCAAAGTGCATCATCTAATTTCTTAGGCCAATTCTTTCTGGACCTATTGACAATCTTTTGCAAAATTAATTTTATTTCTCTACTGCTAAGTTCAACTTGACCACTAGATTGAGGATGACAAGGTGATGCAATTCTATGGTTAACATCATACTTGGCAAGCATTTTACGAAAATCACCATTAATAAAGTGTGAACCACCATCAGTCATTAAATATCTAGGGACTCCAAACCTTGGGAAAATAACTTCCTTAAGCATTTTAATAGAGGTGTTGTGATCAGCACTACTAGTTGGAATGACTTCTAACCATTTAGTAACATAATCAACAGCAACCAAAATATGTTTATACCCATTAGAGCAAGCAAATGGTCCCATGTAATCAAATCCCCAAACATCAAATGGTTCAACAGCAAGTGAATAATTGATAGGCATTTCTTGAGCTTACCAATATTACCTATTATTTGATATTCATCACAAGATGAGATGTACTTACGGGCATCCTTGAAGAGAGTAGGTGAGGGAGTCCTGGATTAGGGGGTATCCCGACAACCGGACTATATCCTTTCGCCGGACTGTTAGACTATGAAGATACAAGATTGAAGACTTTGTCTCGTGTCCGGATGGGACTCTCCTTGGCATGGAAGGCAAGCTTGGCGATACGGATATGTAGATCTCCTTCCTTGTAACCGACTCTGTGTAACCCTAGCCCCCTCCGGTGTCTATATAAATCGGAGGGTTTAGTCCGTAGGACAACAACAATCATACCATAGGCTAGCTTCTAGGGTTTAGCCTCTATTATCTCGTGGTAGATAAACTCTTGTAATACTCATATCATGAAGATCAATTAAGTAGGAAGTAGGGTATTACCTCCATCGAGAGGGCCCGAACCTGGGTAAACATTGTGTCCCCCGCCTCCTGTTACCCTCTGCCTTAGACGCACAGTTCAGGACCCCCTACCCGAGATCCGCCGGTTTTGACACCGACATTGGTGCTTTCATTGAGAGTTCCACTGTGCCGTCACCTAAGGCTTGATGGCTCCCTCGATCATCGGTAACGATGCGGTCCAGGGTGATTTCTTCCTCCCTGGACAGATCTTTGTATTCGGCGGCTTCGCACTACGGGCCAACTCGCTTGACCATCTGGAGCAGATCGAGAGCTACGCCCCTGGCCACCAGGTCAGGTTCGGAAACTTGAATTACACTGCCGACATCGACGGAGAATTGATCTTCGACGGATTCGAGCACATGTCAGGTGCGTCGCGTGATCACGACGAGCATGATTTAGCTATGCCGTCGGACAGTGTTCAGAAGATCACACCTGCAACTACTCCGGCCCTCGATCCGGAGAAAATTGCGCTATCTGAGGACGGGTGGATAGACCCCGCCTTGGAGGCCGCATTCTCAGCGGCGATAGAGCCGAATACTAACTTTACTCCTCGCGAGAGCTGTGCTGCCGAACCATTGGATTCGTCCCCGGCCACAGGCTCCGAACGTCCTGCGTCCGTACCTATCAAATCCGATTGGGCACCGATCATGGAGTTTACCTCCACGTTTATCGTTCAGCACTCACCCTTCGGCGATGTGCTAAATTCGTTATAGTCTCTCCCCTTGTCAGGAAAATCTTGGCCGAACTATGTCCGGCTAGAATGGGATGCGGACGGCGAAGAAAGTCGCGGCCCACCCACCACCCACTTAGTAGCCACTGTCGACGATTTAACCGACATGCTCGACTTCGACTCCGAAGACATCGACGGTATGGACGACGATGCAGGAGACGAACAGGAACTACCGCCCACAGGGCGCTGGACCTCCACTTCATCACATGACATATACATGGTGGACACACCCAAAGAAAACAATGACGAGGAAAGGAAAGAAGCAACGAAGAACAACTCCATCGAGAAGCAAGCAAAGCGTCGACGTAGGCGCCGCGCTAAACCCCGCCTCAGCAAAAACAGCGATAACAGCGAAAGAGAAAACAACACCCCGGTCGACTCCAGAGGAAACGACGACCACACTGACCCAGCGACAGAGCGCGACGAAGGCGCAAACGGCAAACATAGTACGGATCGGATGTCCGAACACAGCGACGCCGAGGATAAAACCCACCAACCTCCCTCCGAGGAGGAAAATAGTCCGGACGAAGATGCACACATCATCCCGGAAAGGCACTGGGAACAAGAGAACCTCCGCAGAAGGCTTATTGCCACAACGAGTCTAAAGGAGCAGAAGAAAAGGCTTAAGGCCGCGCAGAATACGCTCAATAGTAGATGGAACAAAGTGCTTGACAATGAAGAAAAATATGGTGGTAGTTACCACACAAAGAGCTATCCAAAGCGCAAGCTATTCCCGAATTCGACGACGAGGCCTCAGAGCCCACACAGCCGAAAAACAAAATGGCCAACCGGTCGGATCAACCACCTCGTGGCCGAGATAGAGCGGCTAACAAGGCCGCACATAAGTCAACACACGATCTACGTGAGGACTTGCGCCAAAAATCCAGTATGACAAGATCCATCTATGGATCTAGGAAGCACGCTACAGAAAAAAATCAACACCGAATACCACAACCGTCCGAACGCCATGGTACATCTAAATACAGGGGTACCGCACACCCCCTATGTTTCACCGATGAGGTGCTGGACCACGAATTTCCAGAAGGATTCAAACCGGTGAACATAGAGGCGTACGATGGGACCATAGACCCTGGGGTCTGGATTGAGGACTTTATCCTCCATATTCATATGGCTCGCGGAGACGATCTCCACGCCATCAAGTACTTGCCCCTCAAGCTCAAAGGACCAGCTCGACACTGGCTGAAAAGCCTCCCCGAAAACTCAATTGGAAGTTGGGAGGAGCTTGAGGATGCTTTCCGGGCTAATTTTCAAGGGACTTATGTCCGACCTCCGGATGCGCAGGCGATTTAGGTCATATAGTTCAACAGCCGGAGAGTCAGCCCGAAACTTTGGAACAGGTTCCTCACTAAGAAGAACCAAATCATCGACGCCCGGACGCCAAGCCTTAGCAGCTTTCAAACACAGCGTCCGAGACAGAATGGCTTTCCAGACACCTCGCCAAGAAAAACCGAGAACAATGGCAGCCCTAATAAGCCTCATGACCGCTTATGCTGGCGAGGATAGCTGGTTAGCCCTTGAGTAGCACCAGCGACCCAAGCACATCTGAAGTCAGGGATGGCAATGGAAAACCACGACGCAGTAAAAGCAAGCGTCGAAATACAGAAGACAACCCAGACAATACGGCGGTAAACGCCGGATTCAGGGGCTCTCGACCAGGTCAAAGGAAGAAGCCTTCTAAAGGCAGCAGAGATGGACTGTCCGGCCTAAACAAGATTCTAGACAAACTATGTCAGATTCATGGCACCCCCGAAAAACCTGCAAATCACACCCACAGAGAATGCTGGGTCTTCAAGCAGGCCGGTAAGCTAAACGCCGAACACAAGGGGAGGAGGACACCAAGTGAAGACGAGGACGAGCCTCGCCAGCAAAGCACTGGGGGACAGAAAAAATTCCCACCAGAGGTTAAAATGGTAAACGTGGTACATGTGATGAAGAGGAGAAGCAAACTTGCACTCCGAGACACACACGCCCTAGAGCCCGTCACCACTATGTTCAACCCCTGGTTGGCCTGCTCGATCACTTTTGATCGCAGGGATCACCCGACAAGTATCTGACACGAAGGATTGGCTGCCTTGGTGTTAGACCCAATAATAAATGGATACCATCTCACAAGAGTCCTCATGGATGGCGGCAGTAGTCTAAACCTGATATATCAGGACACAGTCCGCAAAATGGGGATAGACCCGACAAAGATCAGCCACAGTAATACTACCTTCAAGGGAGTAATACCAGGCCCAGAGGCCCGCTCCACAGGCTCTCTAATACTAGAAGTCGTATTCGGTTCACCCGACAACTATCGAGATGAAAAGTTACACTTCGACATTGCTCCATTCCGAAGAGGCTATCAAGCACTACTCGGACGAACAGCTTTCTCTCGTTTCAACGCTATACCGCATTACGCTTCTCTTAAGCTTAAGATGCCGGGCCCGCGCGGCACCATCACAGTTAATGTTAATATTGAGCATTCCTTACGCTCGGAAGAACGTGCGGCTGCTTTAACAGCCGAACACTAGACGGCCTCACCAACCAGAACAAATGACCGGTCGTTAAGACCACGGACACGGTTAGACGAGTACGGCGCACCATTAGATATACTTAAGATTGGTTTGATGATTATACCCTTATAGACGGTACCAGGGTCTTCCCACGTGTAAACATGGCTAGTTCGGCTCAACCATAGTTATCTTAAATTTTAAATGGTTTATTTAGAATAACCAATTTTTTGCACGACAACCTTCAACTAAGTTCCTCTCTTTTAGAGATGACAATCGTGCTACACCCGTCCAGGATACGGCACAACGGAGATACAGGCGCAGACGCATAAAGCAGGACCCGCCAAAGGTTTCTTTTAGATTAAGACCCCCGCGTAAACCTTTTTACTGTCTCTTGTTGTTCACATCCTCCGGATTCTCAGTACAACCGGGAAGGTTGCTGACGTTATTGGCACTTGGCCACGTCAGAATATTGCACGTACCTGGACACTCGGGGTTCATTATCAAGGGCATTGTTCAGCCCGGCATATGTTATAAAGACCGAATACCTTAGGGAGTGTTCGGCGTCGCGAGTTTGGCCTTATATGCATCATCTCCGAATCATGTCTTTGGTCAAATGTTGGGTTTGCCCGGATCCTGTGTTTTGCTACCTTACGTTTCGCTCTATCGGCTAAGGTGGCACCAGGAGAACTACTGCGATTGTGCCCTGGTTCATCCGGACGAGCACCTCAGTAGAGAAAGCTGAAACTGACTGTCATGATAAAGCGCGAGACTGGTCAACCACTCGATGACTTAGTGGAATCTTCGGGATTCCTCCGCATTAACAAAGGGCCGTTTCCCGGCCAGGCATGTACACGCCCCATATTCGGACGAGCGCAGAGCCACCAGGGGCTATATAGTAGCCCCACCGTCAAACTCCTATGGCTAAGTGAAAGTGTTAAAGCACTATAGTCCGATTGCGTAGTTCGCTGCGCTATCACCTCCTTAATGGACCAACACGTTGGATCAAGTGTGAACACGCGTCTTCTCGAAAGCACCCCGCATTATATGCGTGTGAAATTTGAAAGCCGACGACGCAAACTTTCAGGTTATATACATATATACATAAACGACCGCACAGGAGGCATCATAATACTTTCAGGCAAAAGTATAAACACATCCTTTACAGCTCAATAAAACATTGTTTTCACAATGGGAATACATGTTATTAGAACATAATATTCTTCGAGCACCGAGCCTCTATTAAACGAGCGCCTTCAAGGACTTCTTCAAAGAAGTGCTCGGCAGCTATTCGGCCCACAGCCAAACCCTGGGTTGCAATAGCGGTGGCCTCCATCTCTGCCCAGTATGTATTGACACGGGCAAGTGCCATCTGCGCACCCTCTATGCACGCCGACCTCTTCATAGCATCGATGCACGGCGCAACACCAAGGAATTGCTGCAACAAACTAAAATAATTGTTCGGCCTTGGACCTTCTAGCCACAGATGATCCACAACAGACCTCATGGAAAGCCCAGAAAACCTATGGAGCTCGGACCACTCGGCCATTCTCTCGTTCAACCAAAGCGGACGCGCTGGAGCATTGAATTGTGACCAAAACAACTTTTCTACTTCACGATCTTTTTGATCTTTGAAGTATTCGGCTGCGTCAGCAGCACTTGCTGCCAAATCCAGATACGCGTCTGCAGAAATCCATAGCCGATCAAGAGGAGCGTACATAGGATCTCCGAACTTCATCCATAACATAAAGGGCTTCCCAGCCGTGATATCCCCGGCTTGGCGCAGCTCCTCCTTGTAAGTGCATCTAGTGCCACCCCTAGTTGGTTTTAGAGTATTAACGACAAATCTGGTTGAGGGACTAATGTGTTTGTGAGAATTGCAGGATAACACAGGTAGTAGTCCCTCCTTGATTCGGTTTACCTACCGGAGATGACCCCTAAAAATGTGTGAAGACATTGAAGACAATGATGGTCTGTGAAGATATTCACATTGAAGACTATGACACGAGAAGACATTGAGTGAAGACTATGGAGCGCGAAGACTTAGTTGTTTTGTTGTTTCCTTTTCTTCTTTGTTGAGTCATAGGAACCACCGCACTGTTAAGTGGGGTCCAAGTGAACAAAGTCAGAGTGACTGAAGTGATGCTCAAACCAAATCCTATGTCTTCGAGCGAAGACAATGAGAGCAAATCTTATCCTGTGTCGGATAAGTCAGCTTTACTTGTAGCCCAAGTCAAGCTGCGCGTGTTTGAAATCGACCGTATGCGACACGTGTCGGTTCCTTAGTGACCTGTGCTCATTTTGGACAACACGGTCGGGTTGCCCGGTGGCTATAAATAGCCCACCCCTACAAAGCATAAATTGGTGGCTGCTCAGAGTTAGTACACGGCTTTTGCCGTTTGAGAGCAACCCACCGCCGAAGCTTTCGAGAGAGAATCCTTGCGAGGACAAAGCCCAAACCACCCAGAGCCCAAAGAGTGTTTGGCATCACTGAAGTCTTTCTGTCTGTGTGATCTGAAGACTTGTTACACTTGAGGACTGTGAATCCTCCAGCCGGTTAGGCGTCGTGTTCTGAGCATCCAAGATCCATTATGGATTGCCAGTGAACGAAGTCTGTGAAGGTTTTCTGCTTATTCATATGAGTATCGTTCTTCTCCTGCAAGGCTATTTGCTAGGGCTCCAAAGCCAAAGTTCTCAGATGCTGCACTTAGACTCATTGCTTCTAAGCCACCCCTGAAGATGTGGGTGGTTAAGAAGAATTAACTTTCTTTTGCAGGGAAAGGTCTCCAGCCGGAAATCAAAGGCGTCTGATGCTATTGCTGGGGACCTAAAACATCTTGTAGGGTGCAAGATCAAATGCCCAAATGGTCTTACTATGTATTTTGTTCCTGAATCGTTTGCCAAACATCCTATCAGTCCTAATCTTGACCTGAGCTTTGATAATCTTCTTGCTCATCAAATGTTTATGCTTCACAATACTCTTGGTGAAGCCTATCCCCCTAATTGCACTGTACGCTACGACACATCGTGCTTCAGAATGGATTATGGATAGCGGATGCACTAATCATATGACTGGTGATCAAGTCTTCTCATGGACTCAACCTTATGTCCATCGGATAAAAGTCACATCACATTTGGTTGATTAACCGTAAAAGCAAGGTATTGGGTCTAGGTAGAGTTGCAATCTCAAAGGATCAACACATGGATAAAGTGATGCTTGTTGAATCCTTGGTTTCAACTTAATGTACATCTCAATGCTTTGTGACTTAAACATGATTGTGCTATTTGGAAAATATCGATGCCTTGTACTAATGGAATCTGACAAGTCTCTAGTCTTTGAAGGGTATCGAAAAGACGATCTATATATGGTAGATTTCTCAGCAGGACCACAGATGGCCGTATGTCTTCTAGCAAAGGCTTCAGAATGCTGGCTCTAGCATCAAAGGCTAGGGCATGCTGGCATGAAGAACTTGCACACTCTCACGAAGAAGAAGCATGTCGTGAGCATCGAAGGCGTCAAGTTCAAGAAGAACCATCTGTGTGGCGCCTGTGAAGCTGGAAAGATGACTAGGGCCAAGCATCCCTCGAAGACAATCATGACTACATCTCAACCCTTCGAGCTGCTTCACATGGATCTATTTGGCCTTACTCACTACTCTACTCTCAATGCTACTGCTTGCCTCTATGGCTTCGTAATTGTTGATGATTACTCTAGATATACTTGGGTACATTAATCCTCTACAAGACTGAAGTGCAGGATGTCTTCAGACGCTTTGCCAATCGTGCCATGACGAACTATGGCGCCAAGATCAAGCACATCGTTTACAACGCACCGAAGTTCAAGAACACTGGCCTCAACCTCTATCTGGATACACTTGGCATCACACATGAGTTCTCTGCTCCTTATACACCTCAGCAGAATGGCATCGCCGAGCGCAAGAACAGAACTCTCATTCAGATGGCCCGAACGATGCTTGATGAGTACAAGACTCCACGGAAGTTCTGGCCTGAAGCCATTGACACTGCTTGCACATCATCAACCGCGTTTATCTTCACAAGCTTCTGAAGAAAACATCATATGCTCCTAACTGGTAAGAAGCCAAATGTAAGCTACTTCAGAGTATTTGGTGCTAGGTGCTGGATGAAGGATCCACATCACACTTCAAAATTTGCACCGAAAGCACATGAAGGTTTTATGCTTGGTTATGGAAAGGATTCACACTCGTAGAGAGTCTTCAACCTCTTTCACTATAAAGTGGTTGAAACTGTGGATGTGCGGTTCGATGAAACTAACGGCTCGCAAAGAGAGCACCTGCCAAATGTGCTAGATGAAGTACCTCCAAGTGAATCTATCAAGCATATGGGAATTGGAGATATCGTACCCTCTGAAAACCAATCTGAAGAGGAGCTTGTCATTTCTGCACCTAGTCAACCTGAAGACAATGCTCAGTCTGAAGACATTCCCCCAAATGATGACATTGATCAGCAAGAGCAAAATCTTCGTCCTGCTCATCCTCGTGTTGCAAATGAAGTCCAGATTGAGAAGATAATTGACAGCTTGAATGCACCTGGTCCACTCACTCGTTCAAAAGCAACTCAAAGGGCAACACAGTTAACCAACTTCTGTGGGCATTTTGCATTTGTCTCAATCTCTAAACCCAAGAAAGTTGATGAAGCCTTCATGGAACCTGAATGGATTCAAGCTATGCAAGAAGAGCTTCAACAATTCGAGCTGAATAATGTGTGGGAATTGGTCAAGCGTCCTGATCCTCGGAAGCACAATATCATTGGCACCAAATGGATATATCGCAACAAGCAAGATGGGCATGGTCAAGTTGTCAGAAACAAGGCTCGTCTCGTTGCGCAAGGTTACACTCAAGTGGAAGGAATTGACTTGGATGAAACATTTGCTCCGGTGGCAAGACTTGAAGCCATTCACATACTGCTAGCCTATGCAAATCATCACAACATTCTTCTGTATCAAATGGATGTGAAAAGTGCTTTTCTCAATGGAAAGATAGAAGAAGAAGTATATGTCGCACAACCTCCAGGCTTTGAAGATCCAAAACATCCTGATATGGTATACAAGCTCAACAAGGCAGTGTATGGCCTCAAACAAGCCCCTCGTGCTTGGTATGACACAATCAAAGACTTCCTGAAGAGCAAAGGCTTCAAACCTGGTTCAACAGATCCTACACTCTTCAGGAAGACATATGATGGTGAACTATTTGTGTGCCAAATCTATGTGGATGACATTATCTTCGGCTGCACCAACAAGAAATACAGTGATGAATTTGGTCACATGATGCAAGAGCAATATCAAATGTCCATGATGGGCGAGCTGAATTCTTTCTGGGTCTCCAAATCCGTCAACAACGCAACAGCATCTTCATATCTCAAGAAAAATACCTCAAAGATTGCCTGAAGAAATTTGGAATGCAAGACTGCAAAGGATACACGACGCAAATGCCAACCAAAAGTCATCTGGGTCCCGACGACAATGGTAAAGAGTTCGATCACAAGGTATATCGTTCCATGATTGGTTCTTTGCTTTACTTATGTGCATCTAGGCCAGATATAATGCTTAGTGTTTGCATGTGTGCCCGATTCCAAGCAGCACCAAAGGAATCGCATCACTTAGCTGTGAAGCAAATTCTTCGATATTTGGCTTACACCCCAACACTAGGATTATGGTATCCAAAGGGCTCAGAGTTTGATCTAGTTGGATTCTCAGATGCTGATTATGCTGGTGACAAGGTTGATCGCAAGTCCACATAAGGCACATGTCACTTTCTGGGACGATCTCTTGTCTGTTGGTCTTCAAAGAAGCAGAACTGTGTATCTCTCTCTACTGCTGGATCCTGCTGTGCTCAACTTATCTGGATGAAGCAAACTCTCAAATACTATGGTATCCATTTGAAGAATGTGCCTCTCTATTGCGACAACGAGAGTGCCATCAAGATTGCCAACAACCCAGTTCAGCACTCGAAGACAAAGCACATTGAAATTCGTCATCACTTTCTCAGAGATCATGTTATGAAGGAAGATATTGATATCATTCACGCCAAGACGTAAGAATAGTTATTGATATCTTCACAAAGCCCTTGGATGAGAAAAGGTTTTGCAAGTTGCGGTGTGAGCTAAATATCTTGGAATCCTCAAATGTCCTGTGAATGGACACACATCCTAACACTTATGCATTTTAATGACTTAGATGTGCAACACACGAAATAATGTATATCTTCAATCAATGAAGACATAAACTCTAAGTGTGAATACATTAATGCAGAATTTGACTTCGGAGCGCCATGATAATTGTGCACCGTGTCTGGGTCTAATACTTCCTATACGGTGGGTAACGCCACCACCAAACTTTTGTTTGAAGTGTTTCTATTGGCGTTATGTTTGAATAGTTCATCCTTGGCTTATATTCAAGTTTATCTTCAATTGGTTGATTTGGACTAGTACTATATATATTTATCTATGTTCTGTCCTCTACATCATTCACTTATAGCTATGACTTCGTGTTGAATCTTTTGAACTAAGTGAATGTGATCGGACCCTAACCTATCTATGCTTCTACCTCAACTCTATCTGTCCAAGTCATATGCATTCTATTGAAAACTTTCGATTGTCTTCACTGAGACCTTGTCAGATGAAGTCAATCAGACAAACATTTATATCTGTTTTTAATGCTTTATCCTATTTGCCTGAAACCCAGAGAATTCGGAATGACCACCCCGACAATCCAGGCGAGCGTGGGAACATGGAACAACTCCCAAGGTGTTACATGTTTGCCACGTGTCCGTCAGATGTGAACCGCCGGGGGCACCTGCGTAATTGCGTTGTGCCGTCTCAGTCCTTATAAATACCCGTCACGTCTTGGACAAAAATTCTTCTTCCTCCTCGCCACCTCTCGCAAACCCTAGCGCCTCCGCTAGCTCTCGACGGCGCCGACAAAGAAGCGCTTAGCTGCCGCGACTTCTTCGACGCCATCCTCACACCGGCCGCGGACCTCGTCCTCTCCACCATCGCCGTAGGTGTCTTCCGTCACCAAGTTAGGGCACGGGAGATCAAACTGCTCGGCCTCTTCCTTCGCTCCGTCTAGCAGTTCTTCGTGTGGTAAATAAATCTTACTTTTTACCGTCTTTTCGATCTGATAGATTCATCCGTCTTCACCAAAAGTGGTTTCGAGATCTCCAAACTTGAATCTATCTCATTCTGCATCTCATATTCTGCCTAGTCTATTCACTTATGCTTCTTTACAAGTTAGATTCCTCACTTGTACTTATTCTTGGATTTGTACAACTCTGGAACCAAGTCTCATCAAATAAGTGAATGTCTTTGCATTATGAGGTCAATGTCTTCAAACTGATTTATCTTCAAATTCTTCTTAGAATGCATATGACCTCTTCCCCTTCCCTCGCACCTCTAATGCTGTCACAGGTACATGTCCGTGGGAGAATCCCTTGGTTCTCATAGTCTGCATTTGTTTGCAGAATTCTTGCAGAGTCACATCAATTCACCTGAAGCCATTTCTTGTCTGTCCAGCCGTCTGAAGCCATTGCACGTACTGAAGCCCTTCAGTTTACACTTCATGGCAACTGAGAAGTCAGCACGAAAGGGAGGTAGATAGCGACGTGGTAACACTTCCAAGGATTTGCCTCCAGATTTGCACGAGCTGTACAAAATAGACCATGAGGAAACCTATACCGGCCGCAAGAATCGAATCCAGTGGATTCGAAGATATTGGGCAGAGGAATGGTTCAAATACCGCTTCGTCACTGAAGAATATGCAGAGAAGAATGCCATCAAAGGACCCTGGGGAGATATTGTGTACAAAAATCTTCAACCCTAGTTCCTTCCTGAAGCCATCCAACGAGAATTCTATCCGTGCATGATTCGCGAACCGCAGCCAGAGAACACTGATCCTTCCTCTCTGCTGTGGTGCCATGAGGACCATCTATTCAAGCGCAATTACCAGTTCGCCAAAGACTCAGCTGCGAAGAACAAGAAGGCTCTAGGGCTTGACTTCAACCCTGGTCCTTCCTCACCTTCGGACGATGGCACCCGTGAAGCCAATGAGAACAGGATCGGCCCCTTCTACAACCTTGCTGGCCTCATCACCCACATTGCTCTCCAAGGTGCCAAAGTGGATCATTCTGATGATGGTGCTGACACTGATGAAGCTCCAGCTCCCGTTCCAAAGCCGCAGAAGGAAAAGAAGACTAAAGCTTCAAAGTCATCCGCTGCTCCAAAAGCTTCACGAGTGAAGCCATTGGCAACTGCCCCTCCTGCTTCCAGTAACACCTCTGAAGATCTCTCTCGCATCTCCAAGAAGCGTGAGAAGCCACAGAAGAAACCTGTTCAGCGACACAGTCAAGCACTGACACCTGCTGCTGTTCTGAGGAACGAACTAAAGCCATTGATTTGTCTTCAGATGAAGAATTTGGCAATGATGCTCTCGAGCAGTTGATCAAGAGCAAGCAAGAGGCGGAAATCTTCAATGATCTGCCCCTCTTCGATGTGAACATCTTGCACAATTTCATTGATAAATGGTTCGACAATCAAGATATCAGCTTTGATAATCTTCAACTCCCTATTGGCATCAGCGTCTCCTTTCAAGGCGCCATTGCTCCTGAGCTGGCTCTGGCTCAGCGAATTGTTGAACTAAAACACAAGATTTATTTTGAGAAGGAACAGTTCAAGAAGCATGTGGCCAAGCTGAGTGTGGCTGATGTCCAGAAATTCAAGGTGATGCTCAATGACCTCAAGGAGGCGTTTCGAAAGAAACGTGGGGAAGCCAAAGGATCAAGAGAGCGCATGAAAACTCTAGCTGCAAAGTGTGTTCATGCTTACAACGAAGCTGAAAAGTGCAAGGCTCTTGGGCGTCCTGGCATTGACCCCAAGATGGCTGCCAAGCAGAAGAAGAGGCATATTGTGGCCCAGACTGAAGCTCCACGGCGGGAAGAACCTCACATTGTCTTCCCAGCCAGCATGACAGGCTCGAAGCCTAAGGTCTCCATAGTGGCTTCAGATCAGCAGAAAACCAATGCAGCTGAAGCCGAAGCCAGAAAGAGCAAAATCAAGCGCACTACTGATGATGCACCACCCCCAAGAAGAGAAAAACCAAGAAGAGAGATCGGGCTGCTCCCACAGAGCCCCTTATAGTTGAACCCATTGCTTTCGCTCACCCTGAACCTGACCCTGACCCTGACAATCAAGAGCGTCGGTTGATAGCCATGAGTCTGCTTCCACAGAGGCTCCTGAGGCTCAAGAAGTTCCAGTCGTTGACCCCATCGCGACTGAAGACATTGGTCCTCACGGCAATGTAGAAGATGATGAAGTCCTTCCTCAAATTGAGCGGCCAACGGTATCATCGCCTATTCTCATGAACAACGAGCTCATTAGCATTGGTCGTCCTTTGACGCCAATCTCTCAAGATGCCTCGTGGGCTGATCGTCCCCAACCAGCAACTCCAAGTCAAGATTCACCAAGCACTCCCCGTCCTCCACCAGTCCGTTGGTGAATGATGATAATTACATGGAGACAACACCTTCGCCAAAGGCGCCGCCTGCCTTTCACGGCCGCAAAGGTCTCAAGCCCTCTGTCTCCATGACCACCATCACGAAGGAGACTCAAACCAGACTAGCTCTGGCACGCCAAGTGTTCCCTGAAGATAATCCTTCTGTGACGGTTCCCTCGTCTGAAGCAAATGTTGCTGAAGACAATCCGGCTGCATCAGCCAAAGAAAGACAAGAAGAAGAGCATGTTGCTACTCCCCCTACCACCCAAGAAGTTGTTCTCGAGGAGAACGTATCTGTGCCCGACCCTCCAGCTCCTCAAGTGGAGGTTGAGAATCCTGAGGTGGCCACCAACAACACCTCTGAAGCCAATGACGTTGTCATGGCTGAAGACAATGTGGCGCCTACAGTAAACACTGTGCTTGAAGCCACTGTTGCTCCTACAACGAATGTGCAGCCTGATGCCTCTGCTGATGCCACTGCTCCTGTTCCGCCACCAAGGCCCCACACCATTGAGCATGCACTCTACCAAGGTGAGCTTGTTCCTGTCAGATGTCCCATTTTGGTCTCTCTGCCTGCTCCTGGACCACAATTTGACTATCATGTGGAGCGTAGGCCTCAGGTTCAGAAGGCAAAACCAAGGCTGCCAAGGTTCCCAGGAACTGCATCGGCACCAGGCTCATTCAATGTCAACGGCTTCATTGCACACAACACCTTCTTCGATACTGGCAAGAACCCATATTCCAAGCCAAGAATATCATCAGATCGGTTCTGGAGCTATCAACAGCGCAACTACTACTCATGTATTCTATATAATCAGGAGCGCATATTTCCTCATATGCGTCTGGACACTGAAGCCATTGTTGGTCTACCCTGCCTAGAAGAAGCCCTAGATTGCTTTCGTGATGCTGGCCTTCTACAGTTTGTCACCGACAAGGAACATTGGAATGAAGAGCTTCTCCTGCAATTCTATGCAACCCTCCACATTCACGTCTACAATAGGGATACAATGACATGGGTCCTTGAGTGGATGACGGGCAACGTTCATCATGAAGCCAAAGCCTTTGATGTCATTGAGCTTACCGACCTCTCCACTCCAGGCGAACTGTATGAACCTGGTTGTCAGCTTCATCGTGATGCATTGGAGAGCCTCTTCCAGAAGCCAGAGCCCAACATGAGCCAGATGCTTAGTATGATGAATCCACTGCCCCAGGATGCTGAGTATCCCAAGGAATTCCTTGATGAAGATCTAGATTATCTGCCCCGCACTATCTATCATATCATTAGGCGAACTCTATGGCCCATCAAAGGGAATTCCTCCTCAGCAAAGCTTGAAGGTGCAATGAAGACATTGGTCTTCTACATTCTAAATGGCAAAAGCTTCAATGCTCAAGATTTCTTCATTTGCCAGTTTGCTGCATCTGGGTCTGACATTTTTGGTCTGAAATTCTATGCTCCTTGGATTATGTGTCTAATCAAGCTCCACTCTGCCATTGACTGTCAGCCCTCTGCTCGTAACCATCTCATATTTTTACCAGAGGTTGATATGTCCATTGAAGCCATTTACCCAGATCCTGCCAAGGAAGCACTATATCTTCACCATATAGATCGTCAAAGCTTTTCCCAGCATGTTGAAAGTGTTCAGGTTGCTTCTCGTGTTTATCCACTGGCCGGCAAAACTCGTCGTGCACGCACTGAAGCCACTGAAAGCACCATTGATCCAAGGCCTCGGAAGCGCTCTCGTGTGCTCAATGACCGAGAGCTTCTCGTGGCCTTGCATAAAAAGCATGACAAGCATCACTACTGGATGAAGCGTCAAATGCAAAGCCTCTTGGAGGATGTCAATCGCATTCGCAATCTTGCCACCAAGAATGCCTTTGTCACCCATGAAACCTGTCAGAGGTCTTGGAAGAGTCTGACATTGCAAGTGCTGAAGCTGATCTTCAAGACGATGGCTTCACTGAGATATTCAAGTTCGACTCCACTCCTCCCAGGAATGCTGTCTTACGTCGAATCCCGTCTCTTGAAGACTCAGAGTACTCCTCCTCCGTAGCAACTGTGAATGCCAGAGTCTTGGATGACGTAGATGATGCTACCTCACCACCTCCACCCTCAGCGCGTGTCGACACTGCACCAAGTTCTTCTGCACCACCAAACCTCAACGACGACCCTACTGCTTCACCTACTCCTCATGGGAACAAGTAGAGCCTATGTCTTCAAAACTTTTTGGTCCTTACTAACAAAAGGGGGAGAAGCATTAGGTTGATAGTCTTCAAGCGGGTCCTGATGGGTGGTTGATATACTTTTTGCCTAGTGCTTATAACTCTCGTTTTGCTACATTTGGTTCTTTGAGTTGTAACACTTGAACTTGATGGTCGTCTGCTACTTTTTCTGCTATTCTGTGTGATGTGATGATAAATTCCGCATATGCGATGATAAATCCCGCATGAACTCATTCGCAGACGTCCATTTTTCATTATGCATATCATTATTCCTATGTATCTGTTCATGCATGATGTATTGTCTTCATATGGTGAAGAAGATCTCCACAAGTACAACCAGCCATGTGCATTTGCATTCCAACGCAAAACAATTATATGCACATCTTCAGGGGGAGCCTTTTTGCCATCTATGAAGACAATATCTTAATCCTTACAATATCACATACTTTTATCCCCGTAGAAAACTTCAACCAGTTTGTCATCAATCACCAAAAAGGGGGAGATTATAAGTGCATCTAGTGCCACCCCTAGTTGGTTTTGGAGTATTGACGGCAAATCTGGTTGAGGGACTAATGTGTTTGTGAGAATTGCAGGATAACACAGGTAGTAGTCCCTCCTTGATTCGGTTTACCTACCGGAGATGACCCCTAAAAATGTGTGAAGACATTGAAGACAATGGTGGTCTGTGAAGATATTCACATTGAAGACTATGACACAAGAAGACATTGAGTGAAGACTATGGAGCCCGAAGACTTAGTTGTTTCGTGGTTTCCTTTTCTTCTTTGTTGAGTCATAGGAACCACCGCACTGTTAAGTGGGGTCCAAGTGAACAAAGTCAGAGTGACTGAAGTGATGCTCAAACCAAATCCTATGTCTTCGAGTGAAGACAATGAGAGTAAATCTTATCATGTGTCGGATAAGTCAACTTTACTTGTAGCCCAAGTCAAGCTGCCGCACGTGTTTGAAATCTGACCGTTGCGACACGTGTCAGTTCCTTAGTGACCCAGGGTCATTTCGGACAAATCCGGTCGGGTTGCCCAGTGGCTATAAATAGCCCACCCCCTACACCATAAACTGGTGGCTGCTCAGAGTTAGTACACGGCTTTTGTCGTTTGAGAGCAACCCACCGCCGAAGCTTTCGAGAGAGAATCCTTGCGAGGACAAAGCCCAAACCACCCAGAGCCCAATGAGTGTTTGGCATCACTGAAGTCTTTCTGTCTGCGTGATCTGAAGACTTGTTACACTTGAGGACTGTGAATCCTCCAGCCGGTTAGGCGTCGCGTTCTGAGCATCCAAGAGCCATTGTGGATTGCCAGTGAACGAAGTCTGTGAAGGTTCGGAAGTCTACCTTGAATACTTACCAGAGTAATTGGGCGAGGACTGTGTGTCCTTAGCTCAAGGGGAATAAGGTGAAGACGTGGTCTTCTGAGTTGAATCTCAGCCTCCCTAACCAGACGTACAGTTGTCACAACAACTGGAACTGGTCGAACAAATCCCTGTCCTTCTGAAGCCACTGGTTCTATCTCTTACTTCTCTTTACTTACAGTTTGTCTTCGTGAAGTCAATTCCTGCTTGTATTATCTGTTTGACTTCACTTGTGACTATCTGTTCTGATTGGCTTCATACTATCTTCCATCCTGATCTTTACTACCTAGCTGCTATTAGTCTTCATGCTTTCACTCCATTGAATACTTGACTATGGCTTGTCTAGTGTAGTCTACCTTCCGCTGCATTTGAATAGTGTTGTTCATATTGTCTGTCTTCGAAACTCCCATGTATTGAAGACTTTCATAAAAATCGCCTATTCATCCCCTCTAGTCGATAACTAGCCCTTTCACTCCTTCATCGCTCTGATTGTAGAGTGGGCGTCCTTGGCAGCCACCGTGGCCTTCTCCAGGTCTGTTACCTTCGCTCGACTTTCACCTTCAAGAAGCTCATAACGGTCGGCGGCTTCCTTCAATTCCAAAGCCATCTTGGCTGTTTCATCCTTGCTTCGGCAATGCGCAGCCTGCTCAGCTCTCAGCTCTTCGGCCGCCTTTTGAGCGGCCGCATCACTTTTTCTGGCTTGTTCCTTGGCTCGGGCAAGTTCCGCCCAAAGGGTCTCCACGGCGGCAGCTCCATCTGCAGTCACAAACATATTAAAGAAACTAGCATCATGCTCCTCTTACCATGTGTTGATCACAGGAGAAATCACATACCCTGTGCCTCGTCGAGCCATTCGTTCACAAGCATGATGTCGGTAAACTCACCAGTCTGGCTAGCCACCGGACCTCCCGCCACCTGCATATGAAGGCGGCCTGATTATTACCTGGGACTATGATCCTCTGTTTGCCGCCGTTCTCGACAGCAACTAGAGTCTCAGGGGCTACTATCTGCACAGGGCACACCTAACGTGTGCGGCACTGTCAAAAACATACACTATTTTACGTACCTCAAAACCTTTCAGCAGACTCATAAAAGCTTCATGCAACCCGCTTTCGGCGGATGAAATCCTCTCAATCACCGTACCCATTAGCGTACGATGCGCTTCTGAGATAGCCGCTTGCTCTAGCAGATCCTTCAGTGCGTCCGATCGCACACCGGACGGTGCCGAACTCTTTCGGTTGCTCTCTTTAGGAGCCGAATACTGAGGACTTCGGGTGGCCGAAGGATTACCCTCTGGCCTTGCCGGATCGGGGGAAACCCTCCGCGACGACACTTCAGGGTCACCCGCCTCGTGAGGCGGGGTGGCATGGGGAGGTGTTTCGCTCTCCATCATCTCCGGAAGAAGATCCCCCGAAGACGAACTCTGTCGAGAAGGGCTACAATCCGACCTGCAAGATATATGTTTCGGTTATTGTCCTCAGAGGTAAAGCAGGATATTTTTACTATTAAGCACCTTTTGTTTACTAACAGCTCGGCGGGAGACTGATCCCCTTGCGGACACTGTGCGGCAAGGATGCCCCCCGAGGCAGGACTCTTTGGTGAAGATTTCTTCCCTCATTTGGAAACCATTTTTTCCGGGTCTTCAGAGGTGGTCCTCTTCCTCCCCTGGGGAGAGGGAATTTCAGATTCTTCTCCCCGGTTATCCTCCTTCGCAGAGGCGCTAGCTCCCCCGGTTTGGATGAACAGTGAGCGAGTTCCGCTTTCAGCCTCTTTATTCCACCCTTTATCTTCCCCTGAGGGCGCTTGATAAGGCGCAAGCTCCAGCATCCTGGCTAGCACAGGATCCGGTGAGACCTCGGGAAGGGGGGCCGGACACCTGATCATCTTCGCCTTTGTTACCCAGTCCTGGTCAAAGAGCGACTTTTCAGAATGATGTTGTGATAAATAAAAAGACAACGTGTTCGGCTACGGGACTACTTACTTGGGTATCTGGACGATTGCAGCTCAAACCCGCATCCTCGATGGTGTCCGGACACATTATTTGTGGTCCGAAGAACAATTTGTACATCTCTTCAAGCGTCATGCCGAGGAAATGCTGAATAGCTCGCGGTCCTGCCGGGTTGAACTCCCACAGGCGGAGAGGTCGACATTTGCAGGGCATGACTCGACGAACTAACATGACTTGCATTACCGTGGCCAAACCGACGTCTCTCTCGAGGAGATCTCGGATGGGGATCTGCAATGTTGGCACGTCCTTTATTGCCCTCCAGTCCAGCCCCTTGTTGATCCATGACGTCAGTCGTGGAGGGGGGCCCGAGCGAAAGGCAGGGGCGGCCACCCACTTGGTGCCCCGGGGAGCTGTGATATAAAACCACTCCCGTTGCCATAAGCTAGACATCGCCTGGAAGGAACCCTCCGGCCATGGGGCATTGGCGCTTTTTCTTATTACGACACCTCCGCACTCTGCGTGTCGTCCCCCGATCATCTTCGGCTCCACATTGAAAGTCTTAAGCCACAGGCCGAAGCGAGGGGTAATGCGGAGGAAGGCCTCACATACAACGAAAACGACGAGATGTGAAGGACTAAATCCGGGGCCAGGCCATGGAAATCCAGCCCGTAATAGTACATGAGCCCCCTGACAAAAGGATCTAAAGCGAGGCCTAGCCCTCGGAAGAAGTGAGAGTTAAATACAACGCTCTCGCCGGGTTCGGGAGTGGGAATGACCTGCCCTTGAGCAGGCAGCCTGTGCGAGATCTCGCCGGTCAGAAACCTGGCCTCTCTTAGCTTCTTGATGTCTTCCTCTATGACAAAGGAAGGCGCCACCGACCTTGAAGGTTGGATCCGGACATGGTTGAAGGTCCGAAGCGCCTGACCTAAGCCTCGGGTGTTGGAACTCGAGGCAGGGGGGGGGGGAGATTCAATTGAGTTCTAGAAGAAAAAAGGATAGGCCTTGGTCTCTTTATAGAGGGTGAATACCAAGCGTCCTCCCCGTGACCGTTTGGGACTTGCCTACAATTGGGGAGTCATACCAATGGGCACGGTTGGGTTACCCACGTCCATGTTGATGAGAATCCCGCAATAAGGGGGACACGATCTTTGCTCCGACCAGACGTGCCAATAAAATCGCCTCGCGAAGCGTGAGGTTGCAGGCTGATTGGGAGAATTAGTTCATGTAAAGAACAGGCCATGGCATGATGTCACGTTATGAAGGGTCATCAGCAGATTAGATTTGTGTAAATATTATTCTCTCCGCGGTGGTATGTGGAACTTGTTTTGAAGAGCCGGACACTATCCTTGTGTTCAAAATCTTCTATGGAGTATTCGGAGGAGGAACCCGCCTTGCAATGCCGAAGACAAACCGCGCGCTGGACTCATCGTCATTGAAGCCTGGTTCAGGGGCTACTGAGGGAGTCCTGGATTAGGGGTATCCGGACAGCCGAACTATGTCCTTTGGCCGGACTGTTGGACTATGAAGATACAAGATTGAAGACTTCATCTCGTGTCCGGATGGGACTCTCCTTGGCGTGAAAGGCAAGCTTGGCGATATGGATATGTAGATCTCCTTCCTTGTAACCGACTCTGTGTAACCCTAGCCCCCTCCGGTGTCTATATAAATCGGAGGGTTTAGTCCGTAGGACAACAACAATCATACCATAGGCTAGCTTCTAGGGTTTAGCCTCTACGATCTCGTGGTAGATCAACTCTTGTAATACTCATATCATGAAGATCAATCAAGCAGGAAGTAGGGTATTACCTCCATCGAGAGGGCCCGAACCTGGGTAAACATTGTGTCCCCCGCCTCCTGTTACCCTCCGCCTTAGACGCACAGTTCGGGACCCCCTACCCGAGATCCGCCGGTTTTGACACCGAGAGTAGGCCAATAAAATCCAGTCTGCAATACCTTATGAGCAGTTCTCTCTACATCATGATGTCCTCCATAAGCTTCGGAGTGACATTTCCGTAGGATTTGTCCTTTTCATGCTCAGGAACACAATATATAATAATACCATCTACTCCTTCTTTATAAAGATGTGGGTCATCCCAAAAATAGTGTCTTAAATCATAGAAGATTTTTTTCCTTTTGTTGGTATGTAAAGCTAGGTGGTAAATATTTAGCAACAATGTAATTAGCATAGTTATCATACCAAGGAGTACTATTAGCAACATTTATTGCAGCTAACTGCTCATCAGGAAAACTATCATCAATAGGTAGTGGGTCATCAAGCACATTTTCAAGTCTTGACAAGTTATCAGCGACGGGGTTCTCAGCTCCTTTCCTATCAATTATATGTAAATCAGATTCTTGCAACAAGAAAACCGAATGAATAAGTCTAGGTTTAGCATCTTTCTTTTCCATAAGATATTTAATAGCAGCATGGTCTGTGTGAACAGTTACTTTGGAATCAACAATATAAGTTCTAAATTTATCACAACCAAACACCACTGCTAAGAATTCTTTTTCAGTAGTAGCATAATTTCTTTGAGCACTGTCTAGAGTTTTACTAGCATAATGAATAACATTTAATTTCTTATCAACTCTTTGTCCTAGAACAACACCAACAACATAATCACTAGCATCACACACAATTTCAAAAGGCAAGTTCCAATCAGGTGGTTGAACAATAGGTGCGGAAATTAAGGCTTTCTTGAGTGTTTCAAAGGCTTCTAAACAATCATCATCAAAAACAAAAGGAATATCCTTCTGCAAAAGACTAGTGAGAGGCCTAGAAATTTTAGAAAAATCCTTGATAAATCTCCTATAGAAACCAGCATGGCCTAGGAAACTACGAATACCTTTTATATCTTTAGGACATGGCATTTACTCAATTGCATCAACCTTAGCTTGTTCCACTTCAATACCTCTTTCAAAAACATTATGACCCAAGACAATGCCTTCATTAACCATAAAGTGACACTTCTCCCAATTCAAGACAAGATTTGTTTGTTCACATCTCTGCAAAACTCGATCAAGATTGCTTAAACAATCATCAAAAGACTTCCCATGAAAAGAAAAGTCATCCATTAAAACCTCAACAATATTTTGACAAAAATCAGAGAATATAGCAGTCATGCATCTTTGAAAGGTAGCAGGTGCATTACATAAACCAAAATGTATACGTCTATCAGCATAGGTTCCAAAAGGACAAGTAAAAGTAGTCTTTTCTTGATCAGGTTGAGAAACAGGTATTTGTGAAAAACCAGAATATCCATCAAGGAAAAAAAGTGTGTGTGCTTAGATAATCTTTCAAGCATTTGATCAATAAAAGGCAAAGGTTAATGATCTTTTCTAGTTGCTTTGTTTAATTTTCTAAATCAATTGCCATCCTATAGCCTGTGACAATTCTTTGTGGAATAAGTTCATTCTTATCATTAGGAACAACAGTAATACCTCCTTTCTTAGTGACACAATGAATAGGACTCACCCATCTACTATCAGCTATGGGATAGATTATACCTGCTTCCAGAAGTTTTAGTATTTCCGTTCTTACCACTTCTTTCATCTTCGGATTTAACAGACGTTGGTGATCAACAACGGGTTTAGCATCAGGTTCCATATTAATTTTATGTTGACATAGAGTGGGACTAAAGCCCTTTAAATCGTCAAGAGTATATCCAATGGCAGCTCGGTGCTTCCTTAGAACTTTCAATAGTCTTTCTTGTTCATGTTCTGAAAGGTTAGCACTGATAGTAACATGATATATCTTCTTTTCATCAAGATAAGCATATTTCAAAGTGTCTGGTAATTGTTTTAGTTCAAACACAAGATCACCTTTAGGTGGAGGTGGACCTCCTAGAGTTTCAATAGGCAAATTGTGTTTAAGCAGAGGACGTTGTTCAAATAAAATATTATCTATTTCATTTCTTTCATGCATATGTAAATCATTTTCATGGTCTAGCAAATACTGTTCTAAAGGATCAGTAGGAGGCACAACAATAGAAGCAAGACCAATTAATTCATCTTTACTAGGAAATTCTTTTTCATGAAGCTTTCTACTAAACTTGGAAAAATTAAACTCATGAGACTCATCACCAAAACTAACACCGACATTTTGTTTCTTACAATCTATCTTAGCATTAACTGTGTTCAAGAAAGGTCTACCAAAAATAATGGGACATAAGTCATCTTGTGGGGAACCAAGAACAAGGAAATCAGTAGGGCATTTTATTTTCCCACACAAGACTTCAACATCTCTAACAATCCCAATTGGTGATATAGTGTCTCTATTTGCAAGTTTAATAGTAACATATATGTCTTCTATCTCTGCAGGTGCTATGTCTTTCATGATTTCTTGATATAAGGTGTAAGGAATAGCACTCACACTAGCACCTATGTCACATAAACCATGATAACAATGATCTCCTCTTTTATCTGAGATGATAGGCATGCCAACAACAGGTCTATGTTTATCCTTTTTATCAGGTTTGGCAATTCTAGCAGCTTCTTCACATAAGTAAATAACATGCCCATCTATATCTTCTTCTAAGAGATCTTTAACCATAGCTATGCTAGGTTCTACTTTGATTTGTTCATCAGGTTTAGGTGTTCTAGCTAATATAGCATTTGTTAACCACAGTTGAAACTTTAGCATGTTCCTTTATCCTAACAGGAAAATGTGGTTTCTCAATATAAGTAGAAGGGACAACTGGATTAACATTATAAATTATAGTTTCTTCTTTAACCGGTACAGGTTCTTTAATTTCTTTTTTAAAAGGTGGGTGATATTTAAACCACTTCTCTTTAGGGAGTTCAAAATGAGTAGCAAATGATTCACAAAAGGAGGCTAGTATCTCAGAGTCAAGTCCATATTTAGTGCTAAACTTTTGAAAAGCATCAGTATCCATAAATGATTTAACACAATCATACTTGAGTTTAATATCTGACTCTTTACCTTCGTCGAGTTCCCAATCTTCGGAGTTGCATTTAATTCTTTCCAAAAGATCCCACCGGAATTCAATAGTCTTCTGCATAAAAGAACCATCGCAAGAAGTATCAAACATGGTTCGATCATTACGAGAAAGCCGAGCATAAATATTCTGGATAATAATTTCTCTTGAGAGCTCATGATTGGGGAATGAATATAACATTGACTTAAGCCTCCCCCAAGCTAGAGCGATACTTTCTCCTTCACGAGGCCAAAAATTATATATATAATTCCGATCACGATGAACTAGATGCATAGGATAATTTTTTTGGTGGAACTCCAATTTCAAACGTTTCCAATTCCAAGATCCAATATCATCGCATAGCCTATACCATGCCAATGATTTTCCCTTAAAAGATAAAGGGAAAACCTTTTTCATAACTTCATCTCCGGGTAAACCTGCAAGCTTAAACAATCCACAAATTTGTTCTACATATATCAAGTGCATATCATGATGTTCGATTCCATCTCCTGCATAAGGATTAGCTAGCAGTTGTTCTATCATACCCGAAGGAATTTCATATTCAAAATTTTTAGTAGGTGCAGTAGGTTGAGGGGTAGCTAATTGTGGTTCTGGTCGAGGTGAATATAGCCCGAACATACCCCTCAAAGGATTGTTTTCCATAGTAACAAGTGACAATAAAGTTCAGCATGCTATATAAATGTTTCCTTAGCAAAGGCGCTTCACTCCCCGGAAACGGCGCCAGAAAATAGCCTTGATGACTCACAAGTATAGGGGATCAATTGTAACTCTTTCGATTAGTAAGAGTGTCAAACCCAACGAGGAGCAAAAGGAAATGACAGGACGAACCGCCAAACCTAGAAAAATCTTGAGAAAAATGGAGCTGGGAAAAGGAGCTTCGACAGGAGAAAGCATAAGTAGTGTGGCTCGAGCATTTCATCAAACACCTCATGTGCATAGGAGGTGACCTAGAGCACCACAAAGCTCTCCCCTCGCCAGCCAGAAAAACAGAGCAGTGTGGAGTGCTCAGCTCGCTGGTGAAGGGTATATATAGGCATCTCATTGGTCCCCGTTCGTGGCTGGAACCGGGACTAAAGGACCTCCTTTGGTTCTGGTTCCAGCCACAAACCGGGACCAATGGTTGTGGGCCAGGAGCGAGGCCCATTGGTCCCGGTTCGTGTCTACAACTGGGACCAAAGGGTCCAGACGAACCAGGACCAATGCCCGACGAGGCCCGGCCAGCCCCCTGGCCTCACGAATCGGGACCTATGCCCCCATGAATCCCGGTTCGTGACTGAACCGGGACTAATGGGCTGGCCAGGCCTGGACCAAAGCCATGTTTTCTACTAGTGACGGCTCACCATTCCTCGAAGATCCACCATTTGCATATCTATCCGGTAATTGCCCATGACCATTGTCGCGCCATCCTTGTTCACACCGATCACAAACTTGAAGAGTTCGTTGTAATTATGATCGAAGCCATAGAGCTCACTGTTGCAAAAGGCAATGTTGAACATATGGTTTGTGCATGTATATTGTATACCTTGGTCCACCTCCTAGTCATTGTATAGTTGAGGTTGGGGCCCACTTTGTACTCCATATATACATGCGCTATGCACCGATCAATACATCGAGTAGCATTGCCAACACTCTCGTTTCCAACATGGTATCATACCTCCGATCCTAAACCCTAACCCTCTGCGGCCGCCGTGATCCCATCGCTGCCGGCGGCGCACTGATACGTCTCCTTCGTATCTACTTTTCCAAACACTTTTGCCCTTGTTTTGGACTCTAACTTGCAAGATTTGGACGCAACTAACCCGGACTGACGCTGTTTTCAGCAGAATTGCCATGGTGTTATTTTTGTGCAGAAATAAAAGTTCTCAGAATGACCTGAAACTATGAGGAACTTGGAAGACGAAAAACAAAGATTTGTCCCTCAACTACGAGGGGAGGTAAGAATCTGCCATCTAGCTCTACACTTGATTCACCTTTTGTTACAAGTAAACTTGCGACACCTACACCTGCTATTGATTCTGATATGTCACATGTTATTGATGATGCCACTTCTGCTTTGCATGATACTTATGATGAAACTACTTCTATGCTTGATAATACTGTGCCATTAGGTGAATTTCTTGATGAACAACTTGCTAGGGTTAGAGAGAATGAAATTATTGAAACTGATAATATTGATGAAAGTGATGATGAAGATTCTCCCCCTAGATATGAATTGCTTGTTCTTCCTGAGGGTTATGTTATGCATGAAGAAACTGCTAGAGACTTTCCTGCTTGCAATGACAGATATGATCTTAAGAAACTGTTAGCTAAGATGAAAGAAAAGTCTTTGAATGCTAGAATGAAATATGACCCTGTTTTTGCTACTTCACCTATCTGTATTTCTGATAAGGATTATGATTTCTCTGTCGATCCTGAGTTAATTACTTTGGGTGAATCTGATCCTTTTTATGGCTATGAATCTAAAACTGTTGTGGCACATCTTACTAAATTAAATGATATAGCCACCCAATTCACTCATGAGGAAAAAATTCGTTACTACTATATCCTTAAATTATTTCTGTTCTCATTAAAGGGTGATGCTAAAACATGGTTTAATTCTCTTGATCCGGGTTGTGTGCGTTGTCTCCAGGATATAATTTATTACTTCTCTGCTAAATATTTCCCCACTAATAAGAAACAAGCTGCTTTAGGAGAAATATATACTTTTGTGCAAATTGAAGAAGAGAATCTCCCATAAGCTTGGGGAAGGCTGATACGTCTCCATCGTATCTACTTTTCCAAACACTTTTGCCCTTGTTTTGGACTCTAACTTGCATGATTTGAATGGAACTAACCCGGACTGACGCTGTTTTCAGCAGAATTGCCATGGTGTTATTTTTGTGCAGAAATAAAAGTTCTCGGAATGACCTGAAACTTCATGGAGAATATTTTTGGAATTGATAAAAAATACTGGCGAAAGAATCAAGACCAGGGGGCCCACACCTTGTCCACGAGGGTGGGGGCGCGCCTACTCCCTGGGCGCGCCCCCTGCTTCGTGGGCCCCCGGGAGCTCCAACGACCTCAACTCCAACTCTATATATTCACGTTCGAGGAGAAAAAAGTCAGAGAGAAGGGTTCATCACGTTTTATGATACGGAACCGCCGCCAAGCCCTAATCTCTCTCGAGAGGGATGATCTGGAGTCCGTTCGGGGCTCCGGAGAGGGGAATCCGTCGTCGTCATCATCAACCATCCTCCATCACCAATTTCATGATGCTCACCGCTGTGCATGAGTAATTCCATCGTGGGCTTGCTGGACGGTGATAGGTTGGATGATATTTACCATGTAATCGAGTTAGTTTTGTTAGGGTTTGATCCCTAGTATCCATTATGTTCTGAGATTGATGTTGCTATGACTTTGCTATGCTTAATGCTTGTCACTAGGGCTCGAGTGCCATGTTTTCATATCTGAACCTATTATGTTTTCATGAATATATGTGAGTTCTTGATCCTATTATGCAAGTCAATAGTAACCTACTATGTGTTATGATCCGGCAACCCCGAAGTGACAATAATCGGGACCACTCCCAGTGATGACCCTAGTTTGAGGAGTTCATGTATTCACTAAATGTTAATGCTTTGGTCCGGTACTCTATTAAAAGGAGGCCTTAACATCCCTTAGTTTCTAATAGGACCCCGCTGCCACGGGAGGGTAGGACAAAAGATGGCATGCAAGTTCTTTTCCATAAGCACGTATGACTATATTCGTTAAACATGCCTACATTACATTAATGAACTGGCGCTAGTTATGTGTCTCCTTATGTTATAACTGTTGCATGAGGAATCGCATCCGACATAATTATCCATCATTGATCCAATGCCTACGAGCTTTTCACATATTGATCTTTGCTTAGTTACTTTTCCGTTGCCACTATTACAATTACTACAAAACTGCTACTGTTACTTTTGCCACCGTTACCGTTACTTCCATATTACTTTGCTACTAAATACTTTGTTGCAGATATTAAGTTTTCCAGGTGTAGTTGAATTGAAAACTCAACTGCTATTACTTGAGAATATCCTTTGGCTCCCCTTGTGTCGAATCGATAAATTTGGGTTGAATACTCTACCCTCGAAAACTGTTGCGATCCCCAATACTTGTGGGTTATCAAGACTATTTTCTGGCGCCGTTGCCAGGGAGCTTAGCTCTATTCTTTAAGTCACTTGGGATTTATATCTGCTGATCACTATGAGGAATTTGGAAGACGAAAAACCAAGATTTGTCCCTCAACTACGAGGGGAGGTAAGAATCTGCCATCTAGGTCTACACTTGATTCACCTTTTGTTACAAGTAAACTTGCGACACCTACACCTGCTATTGATTCTGATATGTCACATGTTATTGATGATGCCACTTCTGCTTTGCATGATACTTATGATGAAACTACTTCTATGCTTGATAATACTGTGCCATTAGGTGAATTTCTTGATGAACAACTTGCTAGGGTTAGAGAGAATGAAATTATTGAAACTGATAATATTGATGAATGTGATGATGAAGATTCTCCCCCTAGATATGAATTTCTTGTTCTTCCTGAGGGTTATGTTATGCATGAAGAAACTGCTAGAGACTTTCCTGCTTGCAATGACAGATATGATCTTAAGAAACTGTTAGCTAAGCTGAAAGAAAAGTCTTTGAATGCTAGAATGAAATATGACCCTGTTTTTGCTACTTCACCTATCTGTATTTCTGATAAGGATTATGATTTCTCTGTCGATCCTGAGTTAATTACTTTGGGTGAATCTGATCCTTTTTATGGCTATGAATCTAAAACTGTTGTGGCACATCTTACTAAATTAAATGATATAGCCACCCAATTCACTCATGAGGAAAAAATTCGTTACTACTATATCCTTAAATTATTCCGGTTCTCATTAAAGGGTGATGCTAAAACATGGTTTAATTCTCTTGATCCGGGTTGTGTGCGTTGTCTCCAGGATATAATTTATTACTTCTCTGCTAAATATTTCCCCGCTAATAAGAAACAAGCTGCTTTAGGGGAAATATATACTTTTGTGCAAATTGAAGAAGAGAATCTCCCACAAGCTTGGGGAAGGCTGATACGTCTCCATCGTATCTACTTTTCCAAACACTTTTGCCCTTGTTTTGGACTCTAACTTGCATGATTTGAATGGAACTAACCCGGACTGACGCTGTTTTCAGCAGAACTGCCATGGTGTTATTTTTGTGCAGAAATAAAAGTTCTCGGAATGACCTGAAACTTCACGGAGAATATTTTTGGAATTGGGAAAAAATACTGGCGAAAGAATCAAGACCAGGGGCCCACACCCTGTCCAAGAGGGTGGGGGCGCGCCTACCCCCCTGGGCGCGCCCCCCTGCCTTGTGGGCCCCCTGGACCTCCACCGACCTCAACTCCAACTGTATATATTCACGTTCGAGGAGAAAAAAGTCAGAGAGAAGGATTCATCATGTTTTATGATACGGAACCGCCGCCAAGCCATAATCTCTCTCAGGAGGGCTGATCTGGAGTCCGTTCAGGGCTCCGGGGAGGGGAATCCGTCGTCGTCATCATCAACCATCCTCCATCACCAATTTCATGATGCTCATCGGCGTGCATGAGTAATTCCATCATGGGCTTGCTGGACGGTGATGGGTTGGATGATATTTACCATGTAATCGAGTTGGTTTTGTTAGGGTTTGATCCCTAGTATCCATTATGTTCCGAGATTGATGTTTCTATGACTTTGCTATGCTTAATGCTTGTCACTAGGGCCCGAGTGCCATGATTTCATATCTGAACCTATTATGTTTTCATGAATATATGTGAGTTCTTGATCATATTATGCAAGTCAATAGTCACCTACTATGTGTTATGATCCGGCAACCCCGAAGTGACAATAATCAGGACCACTCCCGGTGATGACCGTAGTTTGAGGAGCTCATGTATTCACTAAGTGTTAATGCTTTGGTCTGGTACTCTATTAAAAGGAGGCCTTAACATCCCTTAGTTTCTAATAGGACCCCGCTGCCACGGGAGGGTAGGACAAAAGATGGCATGCAAGTTCTTTTCCATAAGCACGTATGACTATATTCGTTATACATGCCAACATTACATTGATGAACTGGAGCTAGTTCTATGTCTCCCTATGTTATAACTATTGCATGAGGAATCGCATCCGACATAATTATCCATCACTGATCCAATGCCTACGAGCTTTTCACATATTGATCTTTGCTTAGTTACTTTTCCGTTGCCACTATTACAATTACTACAAAACTGCTACTGTTACTTTTGCCACCGTTACCGTTACATCCATATTACTTTGCTACTAAATACTTTGTTGCAGATATTAAGTTTTCCAGGTGTAGTTGAATTGAAAACTCAACTGCTATTACTTGAGAATATCCTTTGGCTCCCCTTGTGTCGAATCGATAAATTTGGGTTGAATACTCTACCCTCGAAAACTGTTGCGATCCCCAATACTTGTGGGTTATCAAGACTATTTTCTGGCGCCGTTGCCAGGGAGCTTAGCTCTATTCTTTAAGTCACTTGGGATTTATATCTGCTGATCACTATGAGGAACTTGGAAGACGAAAAACCAAGATTTGTCCCTCAACTACGAGGGGAGGTAAGAATCTGCCATCTAGCTCTACACTTGATTCACCTTTTTTTACAAGTAAACTTGCGACACCTACACCTGCTATTGATTCGATATGTCACATGTTATTGATGATGCCATACGCTTTGCATGATACTTATGATGAAACTACTTCTATGCTTGATAATCTTGTGCCATTAGGTGAATTTCTTGATGAACAACTTGCTAGGGTTAGAGAGAATGAAATTATTGAAACTGATAATATTGATGAAAGTGATGATGAAGATTCTCCCCCTAGATATGAATTGCTTGTTCTTCCTGAGGGTTATGTTATGCATGAAGAAACTGCTAGAGACTTTCCTGCTTGCAATGACAGATATGATCTTAAGAAACTGTTAGCTAAGCTGAAAGAAAAGTCTTTGAATGCTAGAATGAAATATGACCATGTTTTTGCTACTTCACCTATCTGTATTTCTGATAAGGATTATGATTTCTCTGTCGATCCTGAGTTAATTACTTTGGGTGAATCTGATCCTTTTTATGGCTATGAATCTAAAACTGTTGTGGCACATCTTACTAAATTAAATGATATAGCCACCCAATTCACTCATGAGGAAAAAATTCGTTACTACTATATCCTTAAATTATTTCGGTTCTCATTAAAGGGTGATGCTAAAACATGGTTTAATTCTCTTGATCTGGGTTGTGTGCGTTGTCTCCAGGATATAATTTATTACTTCTCTGCTAAATATTTCCCCGCTAATAAGAAACAAGCTGCTTTAGGGGAAATATATACTTTTAATGCAAATTGAAGAAGAGAATCTCCCACAAGCTTGGGGAAGGCTGATCGTCTCCATCGTATCTACTTTTCCAAACACTTTTGCCCTTGTTTTGGACTCTAACTTGCATGATTTGAATGGAACTAACCCAGACTGACGCTGTTTTCAGCAGAACTGCCATGGTGTTATTTTTGTGCAGAAATAAAAGTTCTCGGAATGACCTGAAACTTCACGGAGAATATTTTTGGAATTGGTAAAAAATACTGGCGAAAGAATCAAGACCAGGGGCCCACACCCTGTCCAAGAGGGTGGGGGCGCGCCTACCCCCCTGGGCGCGCCCCCCTGCCTTGTGGGCCCCCTGGACCTCCACCGACCTCAACTCCAACTGTATATATTCACGTTCGAGGAGAAAAAAGTCACAGAGAAGGATTCATCATGTTTTATGATACGGAACCGCCGCCAAGCCATAATCTCTCTCAGGAGGGCTGATCTGGAGTCCGTTCAGGGCTCCGGGGAGGGGAATCCATCGTCGTCATCATCAACCATCCTCCATCACCAATTTCATGATGCTCATCGCCATGCATGAGTAATTCCATCATGGGTTTGCTGGACGATGGTGGGTTGGATGACATTTACCATGTAATCGAGTTGGTTTTGTTAGGGTTTGATCCCTAGTATCCATTATGTTCCGAGATTGATGTTGCTATGACTTTGCTATGCTTAATGCTTGTCACTAGGGCCCGGGTGCCATGATTTCATATCTGAACCTATTATGTTTTCATGAATATATGTGAGTTCTTGATCCTATTATGCAAGTCAATAGTCACCTACTATGTGTTATGATCCGGCAACCCCGAAGTGACAATAATCGGGACCACTCCCGGTGATGACCGTAGTTTGAGGAGCTCATGTATTCACTAAGTGTTAATGCTTTGGTCCGGTACTCTATTAAAAGGAGGCCTTAATATCCCTTAGTTTCCAATAGGACCCCGCTGCCATGGGAGGGTAGGACAAAAGATGGCATGCAAGTTCTTTTCCATAAGCACGTATGACTATATTCGTTATACATGCCAACATTACATTGATGAACTGGAGCTAGTTCTATGTCATCCTATGTTATAACTATTGCATGAGGAATCGCATCCGACATAATTATCCATCACTGATCCAATGCCTACGAGCTTTTCACATATTGATCTTTGCTTAGTTACTTTGCCGTTGCCACTATTACAATTACTACAAAACTGCTCTTCATTACTTTTGCCATCATATCAACCGTTACTTCCGTACTACTTTGCTACTAAATACTTTGCTACAGATATTAAGTTTTCCAGGTGTGGCTGAATTGACAACTCAACTGCTAATACTTGAGAATATTCTTTGGCTCCCCTTGTGTCGAATCAATAAATTTGGGTTGAATACTCTACCCTCGAAAACTGTTGCGATCCCCGGTACTTGTGTGTTATCAAGACTATTTTATAGCACCGTTGTCGGGGAGCATAGCTCTATTCTTTGAGTCACTTGGGATTTATATCTGCTGATCACTATGAGGAACTTGAAAGAAGAGAAAACCAAAATTTATCCCTCAACTACGAGGGGAGGTAAAGAACTGCCATCTAGCTCTGCACTTGATTCACCTTCTGTTATGAGTAAATTTGCCACACCTACTCCTGCTATTGATACTGATATGTCGCATGTTATTGATGATGCCACTTCTGCTATGCATGATACTTATGAGGAAACTACTTCTATGCTAGGTAATACTGTGCCATTAGGTGAATTTCTTGATGAACAACTTGCTAGGGCTAGAGAGATTGAAATTATTGAAACTGATAATATTGATGAAAGTGATGATGAAGATTCTCCCCCTAGATATGAATTGCTTGTTGTGCCTGAGGGTTATGTTATGGATGAAGAAACTGCTAGAGATTTTCTTTCTTTCAATGATATATATGATCTTAAGAAATTCATAGCAAAGCTAAAACAAAAATCTTTGAATGCTAGAATGAAATATGACCCTGCTTTTGCTACTTCACCTATCTGTATTTCCGATAAGGATTATGATTTCTCTGTAGATCCTGAGTTAATTACTTTGGTTGAATCTGATCCTTTTTATGGCTATGAATCTAAAACTCTTGTGGCACATCTTACTAAATTGAATGATATAGCCACCCTATTCACTCATGAGGAGAAAATTCGTTACTACTTTAGGGAGTGGCGTTTTGGCTCCCGGGTCCAGGTGATCCTGGTATCTGTGCCGTCCATGTGAGCGTTGAGATCTGTGCAGTGAACTATTACTTTTGCTATACGGGAGAGAAGAAATTAAGAATACACAGTGGCAGGCTACCTGTACGTACCGTGTCAGACGAGCGGAGCAGACGGCCGCTTGGGCGCCGTTGGACCAGGGGGGGCTCCTCACATGGACCCGCCGTCTTGTCACCTGGACCCACAGACCAGCCAGTGCAAATGAATGCACCCCCAACCACAATCACCAACGCGGCCCTGTTGAGGAAAAGGGGATCTGGTAGAGAGAACCGGAGAGTGTGTGGGCGGCCGTGGCGGCGGCGGCTGCGGCGGTGGCGAGGGCGCACGGTGCGTCTATACCGCGGGCCGCGAACGGCGACTGGGATCAACTAGGGCGCGGCATGGCCATGGACTTCCCCGTCTCTCCCTCCGACAGGTAAAATTTCTCCCAAATACACGGCAAAAATTTCTGCATTATCACCGCTTGGGGAAGAAATGCAACCTTATGGATTTCGGTGATTCGCTGCCGATTTTCCGGAAGAAACGCTAGCACGACGCCGCTAATGGAGCTGGTTGGGGTGATCGTCATGGGGAAGATTGTTCCGCTAGTGGATCGCGCGTTGCTGTTCTTGGTGGATTTGGGATCAGGAGCAATGGCCCGGGCGGCGAGGAAACTAGTGTGGCTGTTGGTGGCGTCTGCGTGCCCGATTTCACGAAGAGTGCAGGGGACAACGTGGATGTCATTGACCACGGCTGTGTTGACGGGCCGCCGGTTGCAGAGCAGGATGCTGTAATTGAAGAGCGTCTCGATGGTGGCGATGCAGTCTCAGCACAATCGCAAGATGGATCCACAAGCCACGGGATGGACTAACGGTAATCGGATTTATTTATTTTTGCAAAAAATGTGGTCCAGTGTGTAGTTTAGCTCAGAACCGATGGATGCAATGTGTAAGGATTTGGTATCTCTGTTTTGCTGGGGTACCGAATCAATAGGGTCGCTTGCCACAAATTTGGTTATGACAGTTTATATGAAAAATGATCAATAGTTTGTTTATGATTTGCATTTCTTAAAACTGAAAGATCTATTGAGCAGGTGTGGCAATATAATTTCAAATGGATACATTTGTATACCAGTCTGAAATAAGCGTGTATAGAATTGTTAACCCATCGCATAATATTGATTTTTTCAGTGTGCAAGAATACTTAATGAATTTTCTGTGGGGTGCGGGGTAAGAGCAGGGAACCACGCTCCAGATAGGACGCCATGCCCGGAGAGGGTTGGTGCGCTTGATCAAAATATTAGGGATATGCAGATAAACTTGGTGTTGGCGATCATGTAGTTGAGCCTACCATTGGCCTAACATTTGACTCACTCGGTGAGGCTTGTGATATTTACAACCTGTACTAGTGTGAGCATAGCTTTGGTATAAGGTACAACGAAAGTAGGCTAAATGCGGAGAAGATGAAGTGTATGCAAGAAGTTGTTTGTGGCTGCTCTGTGAGTTGTTACTTTATGGAAAATCTTAAGTTTACATGTACATCACTTTGTGGAAAATTGTGTTGGATGGCTAATGTTTTGAATCGGTCTTTGTAATTGCAGCAAACCAACAAAGGAAAACAGTTGGTCGTGCACTGTGAGTGTCCAGCAATGATAAGAAGCGGCGGGTTGACAACATGATGCCAACTGAATCTGAACTCTCGCGGTGCGTCTTGACGACAAGCGCTTTCCGACGGCACTCACACCATCAACCTTGAGTGGTGCCGCCCGAGGCTTCTCAACCGGCTCGTCTTCGTCAAACACGCATCTAGCTATTCATCTCCGTATATGTCCGGACAGATCTGAACTGAGGGTTGAACAGGAAGCTTGTGCGTGGAGACAACCAACTGCATGGGCGTGAAGGTGAAAAGTGGTTCACCGTGGCCGAGGCTGTCCTAATAAGTTTCAGGTTGTTTGTGCAGAAACCAACAAGGAAGGGGTTCGATGTGGCAAGACGACTACAAACAAGCTTGCTTGCGCTCGGTTGTGTTGGAAACCAATCTGGTGAGTGTGTTTCGCTTCAGGCGCATCTAGCTGGAGCAGACAAATTGATACGTCTAGTTTTGTGTTAGCTCTCCTGTGGTGCGTACTTTCTCCGTATGGATCAACCTGCTGCTGGAAGCCAGCTTTGCATGTTACGCCAATTGGCCAAAAATAGGGAGCAGCGTTGCGGCGCGATTAATCCCACAAAGCCGTCGAGACGATGGGTCGGCCAGAGACGAGCCGCTTACATCTTGAGGAGGAAGAAAATAGATGTATTAGACTGCAATCGTCATTGTCATGTTTTTTTTTGCAAGCGGCAGTGAGGAAGAAAAATAGAGATCATTGTAACTTGAGTAATCCGTCCCTGTTATGGTGTTAGAGAACTTTGAGAATTGGCATGTTCTCAAGGATCTTATTTTCTATGGCATGCATCATTTTAACTGCAAGTGTAAATCCCATGTTCTGATTTTGGAGCAGACTCGAGCGTAGTTGTGGTGGATGTGATTACTTAATATTGTTCTTGTTTTATTTTGGTGGAGTACCAATATTCAAATTTATTTATTCTATGTAGGGTCGCCCATCTTGGCGAGCTTGAGTTTGATTTTATAAATCTTGTGCTAATCATTGCATTGATAACCGAGTTGAGGCTAATTGCAAATTTAAATGGTGATTGACACTGTTCCACCGACTATTTTGATCGCTAGAACATACAACCACCGGTAGCGAGGAAGCATGCATCGCGTCATGTGAACGGCAATGACAAGCGACGTCATCATTGATGGCTCCACAGACGTGGGCCATAGCATTGTGCAAAAAGCTATAGCGAGAGAATATACAGGGAGAAATACAACTGGTAGCACAAATCTCAATGCTAGCCATCGGTCCAGATTCCAGGAGCATTTGCACCCGAGAGCCAAATTGAATATCCGACTACTTTATCCTTAAGTTATTTCCGTTCTCATTAAAGGGTGATGCTAAAACATGGTTTAATTCTCTTGATCCTGGTTGTGTGCTTAGTCCCCAGTGTAAGAACATGCGGTGCCCCCATGTTTGGTTTTGGTAATTTACACTAGTAGAAAAAGGGCCTGTTGTCCCGGTTGGTAAGGGCCTTTAGTCCCGGTTGGTGAACCGGGACTAAAGGGTCGGTACTAATGCCTCCCCCCTTTAGTCCTGGTTCAATCCAGAACCGGGACTAAAGGCTTTTTTTTGAAAAAAAAAATTGAAATTATTTTGAAATTTTTTTTGAATAATTTTTTATTTTCAAATTTCTGAATTATTTTAACCCCTAATCTCTAATCAGCACCCCTCATCACTGCTCAATTTATCCTCTTCTCTAATCACCCTCATCATTCCAAATCACCTAACTTCCCGAACGGTCACCCATCCTCCCACTCCCCACTGAGCACGCTTAACTTCGGGTTCTATTCTCCTCGCTTCCAAGTCTGCACTTGTTGTTTTTCGACAATAGTAAGATGTCAATCCTATTAACCCTCGTGAATTTTGCTTGAGCATGAATTGACACATTTCACTGTTTGAGTTTCAAACTATTGTTTTCAAAAACAATAATTATTTAGAAAACAATAGTTATTTTGAATAATTAGTTTGACCATGGTTTGACCATAATTTGACCACAGTTTGACCACAGTTTGACCAGATTTGACCAAAATTCAAAATAACTGAACAAATTATTTAGTAACACTAATATTTTAGAATAATTAGTTTGACCATGGTTTGACCATGTTTTGACCATAGTTTGAATTTTTTTTTGATTTTTTCCACTCTAGATATTAAAAGCCCCGTAACTTTTTTTCTGTTAGGTATTTGAGGATTTTGAAAATGTTTAACGGAGTTCCCCCTGTTAAATTTGGATGTAACTTTTCGAGTAGATGATTTTTCATATAAAAAACTTTTTCATCCGAGTTAGTATGCAAAAGTTATGCCCATATTTACAAATTCCAGAGAGATTTTGCAAATAAAGTCGAAATTCACATTTGCAAATTTTCCCAACAACTAGACCACATATCACATGGGAAACTTATTTTCTTTTATTTTTTGACATTTCCATCATTTTCTTTTATTTTTTTTAAAATTGAAAAGGCGATCCACAGGGGGGGGGGGGGGTAGAGTTTGAAAATGGGCTAGCGAGATACCATCTTGTTATATCATATTATGATTGTTGGATGAGATTTACCATGTAATCGAGTTAGTTTTGTTAGGGTTTGATCCCTAGTATCCATTATGTTCCGAGATTGATGTTGCTATGACTTTGCTATGCTTAATGCTTGTCACTAGGGCCCGAGTGCCATGATTTCAGATCTGAACCTATTATGTTTTCATGAATATATGTGAGTTCTTGATCCTATTATGCAAGTCAATAGTCACCTACTATGTGTTATGATCCGGCAACCCCGAAGTGACAATAATCGGGACCACTCCCGGTGATGACCCTAGTTTGAGGAGTTCATGTATTCACTAAGTGTTAATGCTTTGGTCCGGTAGTCTATTAAAAGGAGCCCTTAATATCCCTTAGTTTCCAATAGGACCCCACTGCCACGGGAGGGTAGGACAAAAGATGTCATGCAAGTTCTTTTCCATAAGCATGTATGACTATATTCGGAATACATGCCTACAATTACATTAATGAGCTGGAGCTAGTTACATGTCACCCTATGTTATAACTATTGCATGAGGAATCGCATCCGACATAATTATCCATCACTGATCAAATGCCTACGAGCTTTTCACATATTGATCTTTGCTTAGTTACTTTGCCGTTGCCACTGTTACAATTACTACAAAACTGATATTGTTACTTTTGCCGCTACTACCGTTACTTCCATACTACTTTCCTACTAAATACTTTGCTGCAGATATTAAGTTTTCCAGGTGTGGTTGAATTGACAACTCAACTGCTAATACTTGAGAATATTCTTTGGCTCCCCTTGTGTCGAATCAATAAATTTGGGTTGAATACTCTACCCTCGAAAACTGTTGCGATCCCCTATACTTGTGGGTTATCAGAGGCTTCTCCAATTACTTAATGCTTTGCCTGATCATCCTCTCAAGAAAAATGAAATACTTGATATCTTTTATAATGGACTAACCGATGCTTCCAGAGACCACCTGGATAGTTGTGCTGGTTGTGTTTTCAGGGAAAGAACTGTTGATCAAGCTGAATTGCTATTGAATAATATGTTGAGTAATGAGAATAATTGGACACTTCGTGAACCATCTCCTATGCCAACTCTAAAGAAAAGGGGTATTCTATTTCTCAGTCCTGAAGATATGCAAGAGGCAAAGAAATCTATGAAAGAAAAAGGTATTAAAGCTGAAGTTGTTAAGAATTTACCACCTATTGAAGAAATGCATGGTCTTGATAACCCGACACAGGTAGTAAAGGTAAATTCTCTCTATAGATTTGATGAAGGTGATATTCCTCGTTATAAGTCTGCTAGTCAGTGCTTGGATGAGTTTGATAATTTTATTGTTAAACAAGAAAACTTCCATGCTTATGTTGGTAGATAATTGTAACGCAATGCTTATATGATTGAACACTTGACTGATTATATGTCTAGAGTTAAAGGTGAAATTAACCTGATTAGTAAACATGCTTCTATGGTTACCACTCAAGTAGAACAAGTGCTTAAAGCTCAAAATGATTTGCTCAATGAATTAAATAATAAGAAAAATGATAATGTTGTTAGATTTATGACTAGAGGGGGTAAAATGACTGAGGAACCTTTGTATCCTAAGGGACACCCTAAGAGAATTGAGCAAGATTCTCAGAGAACTAGTGTTGATGCACCTAGTCCTTCTAAGAAGAAGAAAAAGAAAAATGATAGGACTTTGCATGCTTCTAGTGAACCTGTTGTTGACACACCTAAGAATCCCAATGATATTTCTATTTCTGATACTGAAACACAACTGTAATGAACATGAACCTAGTGATAATGTTAATGATGATGTTCATGTTGATGCTCAACCTAGCAATGACAATGATGTAGAAATTGAACCTCTTTGTTGATCTTGATAACCCACAATCAAAGAATCAACGTTATGATAAGAGAGACTTTGTTGCTAGGAAGCACGGTAAAGAAAGAGAACCATGGGTTCGAAACCCATGCCTTTTCCTCCTAAACCATCCAAGAAAAAGGATTATGAGGATTTTGAGCGCTTTCTTTGAAATGATTAGACCTATCTTTTTGCGTATCGTTTGGTGATATGCTTAAAATGAATCCTTATGCTAAGTACATGAAAGATATTGTTACATATAAAAGAAAGATACCGGAAGCTGAAATTTCCTCCATGCTTGCCAATTATACTTTTAAAGGTGGAATACCTAAGAAACTAGGAGATCCAGGAGTACCAACTATACCATGCTCCATTAAAAGAAACTATGTTAAAACTGCTTTATGTGATCTTGGAGCGGTGTTAGTGTTATGCCTCTCTCTTTATATCGTAGACTTGATTTGAATAAGTTGACACCTCTGAAATATCTTTGCAAATGGCCGATAAATCAACTGCTATACCTGTCGGTATTTGTGAGGATGTGCCTGTTGTGGTTGCAAACATTACTATTTTAACGGACTTTGTTATTCTTGATATTCCCGAGGACGATAGTATGTCGATTATCCTTGGTAGACCCTTTTTGAATACTGCAGGGGCTGTTATTGACTGCAACAAAGGCAATATCTGTTTTCATCACTACAAAAAAATACACTTCCGTGATGATACGTGTTTGTCACAGTAGGTCACGTTTTCTGTCATGCATGTACATCCATGACAAATTTATGAGATAGTCATATATGTGCTGTCATAGAAGTGTTCCATGACATTACCAAAATTATCATCACGGAAGTGTCCACTTCCATGACGATAAATCGCGCGTCACAGAAGTGCTTTCGTCAAGGGTGACCGACATGTGGCATCCACCATAACGGAACACCGTTAAGCTATCGGGTCGGGTTTTCGATCCGATAACCCGTTAACAGCCTCGACCAAAGGGAAATTTCCACGTGTAAAATTCTTATTGGCCAGACGAAACACGTGTCAGCTCGTCAGTGGGTCAGATAGGCGCCTATGATATGTCGACACGTGCCACGGCCCACCACTGGCCCATTTAGCTTACAAAGCCGGCCCATTTTACTTGGTCAAAAGTTAACAGGCTGGCCCATGAAAAGCCTGTTAACGGTCTCTTCGCAAATAGCCCATTTTACGGCTCGTTAACTCACGGCCCGTTAGGCCCTCAAGGAAATCGGCCCAATAACGTCATGTGGGCCGTCGAATATAACACCAGCCCATTTCACTTTTGGCCCATGTATGGCCCACGGCATCTTTCGGCCCATATGACGCCTTCGTACCTTTCGGCCCTTTACAGGCCCACGGTGACTCTAGCCCATAATGAACAGTAATTTTCTTTGTACCCGTTAACAGCCCATTATTTACATGGGCCTTTTCCAGCCCGTGTTAGCTTTCGGCCTATTGATGGCCCAAACGTTCTTGGGCTCCTTTTCGGCCCTCAATTACTTCTGGCCCGTTACTGGCCTGTTCCCCTAATGGGCCAAATTCGGCCCATGGCAAGAGTCGGCCTGTTACTTGCCTGTTCCCCTAATGGGCCAAATTCAGCCCATGGCAAGAGTCGGCCCGTTACTGGCCTGTTACCCTAATGGGCCAAATTCGGCCCATGGCAAGAGTCGGCCCGTTTCTGGCCTGTTAACCCGTTGCGCCGTTTCCAGCCCATCCTCTATTCTGGCCCATTAACGACCCATTATGCCTATGACAGAATTAAACCTTTGATGTCCTATGGCCTGTTATCGGCCCGATACCGTGCTGGGCCGATACCAATTATGCCCGATTACGGCCCATGTAGACCCATTTATCCGACGGCCCGAAGCCCACCGATTACAGGACCATTTATCAACGGCCCGAGGCCCACCGATTACAGGCCAATTTATCGACGGCCCGTAGGAGACCCATGGATCCTACGGCCCGTATATGGCCCATGGTAGTTGCGGCCACTAGCAAACCAGGGAAAAAGAAGACTAGGAAATAAATAAGGCCGAAACTAACGCTAGGCTATTAAGGCGATTGCACAGATTACATCCACTCGGCATCAAAGATCGCCATCAGTGCAAATATAGGGAACACCCTACACTATACAAAAATGGCTTGGTGTTTTCTTCAGCCGGTGGCTGCACGTTAAAAATAAATTTTGTATCGCACCAAAACAAAGTACAACTATATAACAAAAGGAAGGTTGGCATAAAACTTAACAGTCTAGCAGATAAATGCACCACCAGAAGTTCATTTGACTGGTATTACGTTTTCATCTCAGTATTTTCCGATGGAGCACCATAACCCTTGCCTTCATTTCCCCTAGGCTCCTGAACAACATAGCAAATGTCTGATAGTATGGTTTCAAAACCATGCATATCTTGACGACATTGAGCAATGTTTCTCCTTGTTTCACAAAGGGTCTTTGTTATGGAATGGACTTGTGTCTGGAGCCCAGATACAACATTGCTTTGAGCTTGCATATCTTGATCATGAGGCAGTTTGGACGATATTGCCTTAACAACCAACCCAGTATTACGCAGAAACGTGCTTTTGGCACTGTTAGTGGACAGGTACTGACCCACTGCAGCAAGAGCTGACATTGCGACTATAGTTGCCTCGCCACCTTCAGAAGGTGGCGGTTCCACCATTTTTTCCATAGATCGCTGAAAAGTTGAGGTTTTACATTAGTAGTACCATAACAGAAGATATTAAGGAGGCATCAAAACCAAACAAAATAGCTTTGGTCTATATACAGAACTTATTCTGGTGAACCCATATAAAATATTAGTTGTATTTTATTGCAAAGTACATAATAAAACCAGGTTCCAAACATATGACCATGTACCATCGCTAATGTATTGTCTATTTCTTCACATTGTATTGAGGGCTAAGGATAAAGAGACGAAGTTTATAATACGGTAAGCATAGTATGACATCATTCATATCACAAAACAACTGAGAACAGACATAAACAGCAATTGTAACGTTGTGTGGGCAAGTCCAAAGACGGAACTAGATTATGGGTCAAGATCAAAGGAACATCACTCCTCTCTTTTAAACCTTGTAAGGTGCAATGATACGCTAAGACAATTGTGTATAAAATTGAAAAGAGTAATAGACATTGGCTGCAAACCATGCAGTTCAAGGCACAAGTCAGAGTAAGTAGTAGTTAAAAGGCATGAGGATTAAGGACTTACAACAGCGGCTTTGACTGGTGTAGTCATGCCCTTCTTCTTGCTGGTGTGACAGTCCTTGAAGATTTCCACAACATTTGGTTCAGGTACTTTTTGGTCCTTGTGGGCTTTCCTCTGCATTTTGAACAAGTCAATATAGATCTGATAATATGGTACCGTGAAAAGAGTGAAACAACACCTAATACAAGAGCCTCGCATTGTGCAGTATAGCTACAAGGTCTTGTCGTCTGTTGGAATTTCACTTTCGTATGGTCGGCCTTGTTCTTTGAATAGTTCACCTACAAGAAGATAGATTTGTGTGGCACATGCGTAAATAGGACTTCAACATGTGATCTGATCACACACACACACACACACACACACACACACACACACACACACACACACACACACACACACACACACACACACATATATATATATATATATATATATATATATATATAATGTACCTGATACTTCGGATCAGACCAGTGTTTAACAAGGCCCCTCTAGTCTTCATCCGATATATTTTCCACTGGAGATGTTTGGGAAAGTTCACTGTTAGCCTTGCCTTGAAAGTGAGTTTTCCTCAAGTTATACCGATCATTGTCATAAGCAGACTTGAAAACATGGGTGCAAGCTTGTCTAGTTGCATCATCTTGGCTATCCAACTTGAACCTCATCTGTTGAAAATTATGGGAGTCTCATTATCGACAACCTAGAAAGTATGGGACAGAGCAAGGCGATATTACTAGTTTCCATACATAACCATACTTACAGATAAATGGTCGAGGAAGGTGTTGAACTGGGTTTCGTCTTTGTCATTCCTGTACTGAATCCATGTTGGGAGGATACGTACATGACACCTAACGGCAACAGCTGCCTCTGTTACTAACTTGGCTGACTCTGTAGCATCACGTGGCCTTTTTAAACCTGCCTCAAAACGGATCTCCATTCTTCCTCCTCTAGATTTAGTTAACTTATCGAGCATTATCCCTGATGTTTGTTTCCTCTTGCGCCTAGGTGCTAGTACAACAACGAACATAGGAAGTGTTAGTGTACATCAAACTGTGAGACTACATGTAAAGAAGCATGCAACTGTAACTTGACTCCAGCAACTACCTTCTTGCTGTTGAAGCTCACAAGGTTCATCTGATATTGCCAACTCTTCTTGTGTCAAGAGTGCTTGGGAAGTAGTGTCAGGTGGCAAGGGAGCTTGGGAACGTGTTGCTAGCTCAGTTGACGCACGAGTAAGTCGTGCAACTGGTAGTACTGTGGTAGGTGTTGCAAGAACTAGGGCTGTCTCTGCTTGTTTGGTGGAAGCTATTTGTTTCTGTTTGGCTTTTTTTACAACTCGTGTAGCATGGGATGTCGTGTTTGTAGAATTTTCCGCTGGACTTTGACCTTCTATTGCACCATCAGTACCAGCAGAATCTGCAGGATTCATTCGCTTCTCATTCCCTGCCATTTCGTGTTTCTTCCTCTTTCTCTGTGCCATGTTAAGTCAAGTCGACAAGAAAAATGAATAACAATTTAGTTCTTCAGAACAAATTGATGCGTGATCTGCATTTAACTGAACTTTGATGTTAGAAAACCACATGATAGGAGGATGTAATATGTATGAAAAATAGGACGGAAGAGATAACCAGAACTATGATGTGTAAACTAAGAAGAAGACATTTCACCAAATTAGAAGCAATGCAATGGAAGGTAGACACCATATGAAAGATGCTACAAATATCGCTCTGCCAAGTAACCGTGTCTCGTCATAAATGGCGTTTAAACAAATGTGAAGCAGTACAAGAAATAAATCATATGCAAGATGCAAACAACATCACACTACCATGTTAGAGGTCTCCCGTCATTAGTGCCATTGCATATTCACAGCATTGCATATTCACAGCTTATGATGTGTAAACTAAGGAGAAGGCATTTCAACAAATTAGAAGCAATGAAAGCTAGACACCATATGAAAGATGCAACGAATATCACTCTACCAAGTTAAAACTATCTCATCATTAGTGCCATTTCAAGAAATTAGTAGTACAAGCTAGAAAAGAATGTGAGATGTAACATATATCACACTCCAAAGTCAAACGTGTCTTATGATAAGTGATTGTTGCAGGTTACACAATAGTAGTAATTTGATGTAAGAACATGGTGTGATAGACAGATATTGTATGTTCTAGAAATAGGAACACGTGTCTTATTCAAGTATAATGTGTAAAGTAAGCAGATGGAATTCAACAAAATTAGAAGCAATACAAGCTAGACATCACACATAACATGCAACCACATATAACGATTGCCAAGTTAGAGGGAGCACGGTGATGCTGCACTAGGGGAGACATGCTCATCATAAACACAGCTTTGTTGAGTGTCTATGCATGTGTTGTCTTGGAAATCATCTTGGGGGTGTGGAGGAGTAGAAACTGTAGAGGCCCTCCGTTCGAAAGGAGCACCTTTATCCGCTGCCTTGCTAACTTCCTTCCGCTTTATTGATTTTGAATTGTCAAGTAAAACCGACAAGAAAAAAAGCAATAAAATTCTCTCTTCAGAACTCATTCATGCATGATACTGACAATCACTACTTTGATGTAAGGCAAACACATGATACCAGGATGGAATATGTACGAAAAACAGGACGGCATGGCATGTTCACAACTGTTTGTGTAAACTAAGCAGAAACCATTCCAGCAAATAAGAAGCAATGCAAGCTAGACACCACATGAAAGATGCAACCAATATGACTCGCCAAGTTAAAAGCGTCCCATCATAAATGGAGTTTCAACAAATTAGAAGCGATTGCATGCTATAAATCATATGAAAGATGCAACTAATATCGCACTTTGCATATACTAAAGGTGTCTCGTCATATTGATTAATGCGGGATACAAAAAAACAATAGTTTTATGTAAGGACATGCTTAATAGACAGATGTACTATGTACTAAATACAGGAAGGCATGTCACATTAACAGGTATAATGTATAAGCTAAGCAGTAGCACATGCAGTTTAACTAGATTGGAAGAATTACAATCTAGACACCATATGCAACATGCAACCACATATCACGCTGCCAAGTTAGAGCAAGCACCTGCGATGCTAGTGTAGGGGAAATGCTGTAATCAACTACAGAGCTACGTTCACAATCTTCATCTAGCATTTCTGTTTCTTGAGAATCATGTCGGCTGACGCTGCATTCTTTAAATGAGGAGTAGTCCCCTTGCCTGCGTGCCTCGTCATAAGTGATTGATGAGGGATACACAAGAACATTAGTTTGATGTAAGAACATGGTTAATACACAGATGTACTCGTATGTACCAAAAACAGAAAGGCATGTCATATTCAAAGGTATAATGTGTAAGCTAAGCAGATGCAATTTAACCAAATTGGAAGCAATACAAGCTAGACATCCGGCTGGAGTGGTGAGCATGATCATCTAGGACCTGAGAGCCTGGTGGGAGGTGGGCTGCTTCGCCACCATCACAACTTTTTAGTTGGCTTCCAGGTGATGCCTATGTTTGCTGGGCTTGTCACTGGCTTGCCAGTGCCCTAACTAGCTATTTATCTTCTGGTGCTCATGGGATGGTGGTTCATGTAAAAAAATATCTTTCCTTATCTTACCGACTTCGGCCTTTCGAATACAAGCTAGACACCATATGGAACCTGCAACCACATATGACACCGTGAAGTTAAAGCAAGCACCTGGGATGGTGGTTCATTGCGAGCGAGGTCATCAACTCCAGAGCTACGTTTACCGTCTCCATCTGCTGACACTGCACCCTTTATAGCGCTGTAACGTGTCTTGCCTACCCGCATACGAAGCTGGAGCGACTTCTCTCTTTTCTTTTCTGCTTCTGTCAAGGCAGAGTCTGAAATACCCTTGCATAAAAACACAATAGTGAGAGTATGGGTGAAGTGTGTGCAGAACTAGTGCACTGTAAAAGTAGCAGATAGCAGGTGGCTGAAAAATAAATGACAGGAGACATATGATAGCTCTACAACATTGCATGGCAAACAAAATTAGATTCTACTCCGTATGATTTTGTAATATATGAGCACAGGAAATGCAGGTACTCCTCCAGCACACCACCACATATGGTCATATCTAAGATAACAGTCGACTGAAAATAAATAGGTCATTCGATTTTTTTAATGAACCGTCCGATCTATAAGGAACGGGCAGATGGCCTTCGTCTACCCCCGCCTTGATCCTTGTTGACGATCTTTCTCGAACCGCCAGCGACCACCGGCCCAGACCCCTGCCTCCGCCGCCCCGCCCTCCCATCGACCTCACACCACCACCGTGCTTGGCAACACCCCCAGGCCATCTCTTTAATCCCGGTCGACCTCCAGATCGGGCGCCAGTAGCTCTAGGCCGCACACGCCCCTAAGATAAACACCAAGGCGCTGCTTCCCCGGCGCAATAGGCGTACTAGCGGCTGTTACGCCAGGGAATGCTTCTGTTAATTGGGAATCAACTGGCCAGAAATTGAAATTCATGGGGGCGACGGACCTCTAGCTAAGGTGAAATAGTATATGAGGAGAAACCTTGTGCGTCGCGAGTTACTAGGAACATCTAGTATCAAGAAGAAGCGGTCAACTAGTGTCTTCTGTGGGATGAATACCGTGCAAGCAGAGACGTAAGATTTGCACGAATAAGGGAAGAGGAGTACCTTTTTCGGTTGCCGGTTGGTCACCTCCATATGTCGCGCCGATCTTCTTCTTTTTACCAGGGAAACCGATGTTCTGGAGGGTGCAGGCTTGGACGAACCCATGGCCAAATTGTTGACTGTGTTGCCGTGGCCGTATGTCGGCGGAGGGGAAGCAGATCCGAGGCGGCGAAGGACGGCGTAGCAGGAACAGCTCCGGTGCGGTGGAGGGTGGCAGAGTTGGAGCGGCAACGGTGAGGCGCAGGACGGCGTGGTTGAACTGGCTCGGGTACGGACGGTTCAGCCTCGGCTTCAACTACTAGCCGTGGAGGGCGTTGCGGTTGAGGTTGCGGTGGACGACAATATCGGGGTATCGGCTCCGGCGTGATGGAGGAGGGCGGCGGTTGATGGGTGGGATGGGGTGGCGGACGGAGGACACCGGGGTTTCGCGGCTAGTGGGGAGGTAGTTTTCGCGCCCACGGAGTCTGAATGGGGAATCGGACGGGGCGGGGCGGGGAGCTAAGGGGAAGCATGTTTCGGTCTAGGACGCGCTTGTTTTGGCTTTTTGAACAGAAGATGGGGACGCGCTTGTTTGAAATTTGGGAAAGTACAAACTTTGCCCCCTCTTAAATTCGGACCTCTCATGGTCGGGGTAGGATGGTAATCCCAGGTGTCCCAAATAGTGGGCGGGGCGATTTCGCCGCCGCATGTGTGCTTAGGCGGCCATTGTGTATGAATGTTTTTCAAGGCGGTTGCATGGCGTCTAGATGAAGCTACAAACCTACCCGGTTTAGACCTTTGGACATCGGGCGGTAGGTTTCACGGTCGGAGTTATTAGAAAAGTAATTTCCTTGTACTACCAAACATTGGTCTCACGCGGCTTCAAGTAGTAGAGGCTCTTTTGGCGCTTCGTTCAAAATTTTGAAACACAAGCATTCACGTTTAGAGTACTCTTGAACTATGAGGATTGACCTAAAAGACAATGTTATATTTGACCTTGTATGTTTGAAAACCTCATTAAATTATCCGCTTCTTTTTGAAATTTTGACACTTGAAAATCCTATAACTACGATTATTTTGGAATGGAGGAGCTAAATTTGAATCTATTTTGTACACGACTACATATGCTATTATGTACAAAATCAGAGCAAAAATTGGTGCCCCCATAATTTAGGTATGGTTTACAAATGCCATGATATCAAGTTCAAATAATTGAATGGACTTCATGTTGAATTCTATTTTTTAAACCACCTTAAGTTGAATTCAAATGTATGCTAGTTTATAGTAGCTATTTATAATGTCCATTGTGTAACTTTCGTATGTATAATGTGCTTTACACACACAACATGAACTATACTCACGTTTATATTCGATTGCTAAAGTTATTCATTGTCTGGAGTTCAAAATACTAACTATGTGGATCAATTGTGTCAAATAATAACATAGACATGCTCAAATTCGATAGAATCTAGATGTCTGATGGATCAACGACCGCTCCTTACGCGAATTGCAAATATCATGATCCCATCCTAATATTTGGATACAATTTATATCTTTAATCAATGTGTAGAGCAGTCTTTTACGTGTAGTTTCACTCTCCATCGGTGGTCTCTCACACACGCTCACACACTCTCTCCCGAGGTGTCTTTCTCGCACACATGCTCTAGATATAACCCTCCCTCCATCTCGTAACCATTTACAACTGTTTTCACTAACCTTTATCACAAGCACTCTTCCTCTCTCAAACATACACACGCACAATCCTCATTGACCCTTTATATATACATGGACCTGCCTACGTGTCTCATGTACGCACATTATCTTTACGCCTGTCTCTCACGCATTGTCTCACACCTCTCTTCCTAATCGATGAGTATGATTCTAGCACAACATTCTGTAGGATGCCCCTGAAAGTTAGGTTGGATGAATAGTAATATCAGAGATAAAGGGGTTACCTTAGTCCGAGAACCTAGGGTTACAAATCCTAGCCGGCTTTGTCAGTGGACACAGAGTCCTTCACAATTCTGCTATCTTTGTCTTGTACGACTAGTCATCCATGGGTCTTCCTAAATGCGTCACGGGCCGACCAATGTGGCGCAGGACGGAACCGAACGAAGGGCCACACCTCGACCCACCGGACCTCACGCGGTGACACACCCTCTGCCCCCACGTCTCATTATCTTCTCACACCCACCCCTAACAACAACAACACCACACACACAGTAAAATTTCTCCTGGTGCCTCTATTCCTCCCCTTGCATATACACACTCAAGGGAATGGAATCTTTCGTCGTGGACGTCATATTTCTCTCTCTCTAGACCACTCTCATTTCTCGTGCTATCTCTCCCACGCCCGTCGGCCCCTCTATCGCTTCGGATGTCGGGTTCCAAGCAAACCCTTAAGGTTCGAACTCTAGGGTGCGCATGAAGATCTCTCCCCACACGAGCAGGAATTAAGCTTGGGGATGCCTGATACGTCTCCAACGTATCTATAATTTTTGATTGCTCCATGCTACTTTATCTATTGTTTTGGACTATAATGGGCTTTATTTTCCAATTTTATATTACTTTTGGGACTAACCTATTAACCGGAGGCCCAGCCCAGAATTGTTGTTTTTTGCCTATTTCAGTGTTTCGAAGAAACGGAATATCAAACGGAGTCCAAACGGAATAAAACCTTCGGGAACGTGATCTTCTCATCGAACGTGATCCAGGAGACTTGGACCCTACTCCAAGAAGTGCCAGAGGCGGTCACGAGGGTGGAGGGCGCCCCCCTGGGCGCGTCCCCTGCCTCGTGGGCCCCCCTGACGCCCCACCGACGTACTCCTTCCTCCTATATATACCTACGTACCCCCAAACGATCAGGAGAGGAGCCAAAAACCTAATTCCACCGTCGTATCTTCCTGTATCCACGAGATCCCATCTTGGGGCCTGTTCCGGAGCTCCGCCGGAGGGGGCATCCACCACGGAGGGCTTCTAAATCAACACCATAGCCCCTCCGATGAAGTGTGAGTAGTTTACTTCAGACCTTCGGGTCCATAGCTAGTAGCTAGATGGCTTCTTCTCTCTTTTTGGATCTCAATACAATGTTCTCCCCTTCTCTTGTGGAGATCTATTTGATGTAATCTTCTTTTTGCGGTGTGTTTGTTGAGACCGATGAATTGTGGGTTTATGATCCAGCTTATCTATGGAAAATATTTGATTCTTCTCTGAATTCTTTTATGTATGATTGAGTTATCTTTGCAAGTCTCTTCGAATTATCCGTTTGGTTTAGCCAACTAGATTGGTAGTTCTTGCAATGGGAGAAGTGCTTAGCTTTGGGTTCAATCTTGGTGTCCTTACCCATTGACATAAAGGGTTGCAAGGCACGTATTGTATTGTTGCCATCGAGGATAACAAGATGGGGTATTTATCATATTGCATGAATTTATTCCTCTACATCATGTCATCTTGCTTAAGGCGTTACATTGTTTTTAACTTAATACTCTAGATGCATGCTGGATAGCGGTCGATGAGTGGAGTAATAGTAGTAGAAGCAGAATCGTTTCGATCTACTTGTTTTGGACGTGATGCCTGTATACATGATCATTGCCTAGATAACCTCATAACTATGCTCAATTCTGTCTATTGCTCAACCGTAATTTGTTCACCCACCGTAGCATACTTATGCTCTTGAGAGAAGCCACTAGTGAAACCTATGGCCCCCGGGTCTATTCTCATCATATCAATCTCCATCACTTTATATCAAAAATACCAAAAATATTATGTCTATCAGATCTCACTCTCGTATGTGACCGTGAAGGGATTGACAACCCCTAATCGCGTTGGTTGCGAGTAGCTATCGTTTTGTGCAGGTACGAGGGACTTGTGCGTTGCCTCCTACTGGATTGATACCTTGGTTCTCAAAAACTGAGGGAAATACTTACGCTACTATGCTGCATCATCCTCTCCTCTTCGGGGAAAACCAACGCAAGCTCAAGACGTAGCAAGAAGGATTTCTAGCGCCGTTACCGGGGAGTCTACGCAAAAGTCAACATACCAAGTACCCATCACAACCCCTATCTCTCGCATTACATTATTTTCCATTTGCCTCTCGTTTTCCTCTCCCCCACTTCACCCTTGCCGTTTTATTCGCCCTTCCTCCGTTCAATCTTGTGTTACCATGTGCCTTCTTTTCTCTTGCATCTTCGCTTGCTAAAAGTTTATGGATCCTCATCCGCTTGCCAATCTTTTTAAGAGATCCAATTATGATGAACCAATTCCTAGTGATTTGGATGCACTGGATTATCTTTATAAGGTTTTGCCTAAAATCCGTGAAGTGACTCATGATAGATCTATGAATAAAAAGCATGATTGCAATGATTTTATTATAAATTCTTTTCATGTCAATTGTGCTAATAAAATGCAAAACCCTAAGCTTGGGGATGCTAGTTTTGCTATGTCCTCTACTTGTTGCAATGATCATAATTGGGGTGATTCTTCTTATGATCTTGAAAATTTATTTAATCCCCATGATGAATATGAGATTGATAATAGTGTTTGCAATAATATTGAAAGTGGGTTTGGAAGAGTGTCAACTTTAGATCCCACATATTTGGATAATGTTCAATCTTATGAAGTTTTTGATAAAAGTGGGTTTGGAGAGGTCATGACTTTAGTTAATATTAATCCCACTATTTCGGAAGAGTGTCAACTTCGCATGCATGTGGATCGTGTTGAGAATATGTTATGTGATAGCTATATTGTTGAATTTTCTTATGATCCTACATGTAATTATTATGAGAGAGGAAAATATGGTTATAGAAATTTTCATGTTACTAAATTACCTCTCGTTATGTTAAGATTGCTATTGTTCCTTTCCGCTTCCTTGCATGTGCTAGTTTTTGCTTGCTATGATAATTTGTTTGCCTATAATATGCCTATGCATAGGAAGTATGTTAGAATTAAGTGTGTTTGTCACATGTTTTATGATGCTCTCTTTGTGCCTCAATTCTTGTCTTTCTTGTGAGCATCATTGAATCTTAATGCCTAGCTAGGGGCGTTAAACGATAGCGCTAGTAGGGAGGCAACCCAATTTTCTTTATGTTTTTTGTTTTTGCTCCTGTTTAGGAATAAATAATCCATCTAGCCTCTGTTTAGATGTGGTTTTATCTTTTAATTAGTGTTTGTGCCAAGTGAACCTATTGGATCTTCTTGGATGATAGTTATTTGATCTTGCTGTAATTTCCAGAATCTTTGTGCTCAGTGCCCGAATTGTTAAAACTCAACAGAACGTGATAAAATACTGATTCCAATTGCTTCTGATCAATAAACAAATTGTCCAGGTCGTCTAATTTTGGTAGAATATTTTGGGTTCCAGAAGTTTGCGTTAGTTACAGATTACTACAGACTGTTCTGTTTTTGACAGATTCTGTTTTGCGTGTGTTGTTTGCTTATTTTGAAGAATCTATGGTTAGTAAAATAGTTTATAATCAATAGAGAAGTTGGAATACAGTAGGTTTAACACCAATATAAATAAAGAATGAGTTCATTACAGTACCTTAAAGTAGTCTTTTGTTTTCTTTCTCTAACGGAGCTCACGAGATTTCTATTGAGTTTTGTGTTGTGAAGTTTTCAAGTTTTGGGTGAATTCGTTTGATGGATTATGGAACAAGGAGTGGCAAGAGCCTAAGCTTGGGGATTCCCATGGCACCCCCAAGATAATCCAAGGACACCAAAAAGTCAAAGCTTGGGGATGCCCCGGAAGGAATCCCCTCTTTCGTCTACTTCCATCGGTAATTTACTTGGAGCTATATTTTTATTCACCAACATGATATGTGTTTTGCTTGGAGCGTCTTGTATTATTTTAGTCTTTGCTTGTTAGTTTAACACAATCATCCTTGTTGTACACACCTTTTGAGAGAGCCATACATGAATTGAAATTTGATAGAATACTCTATGTGCTTCACTTATATCTTTTGAGCTTGATAGTTTGCTCATAGTACTTCACTTATATCTTTTGAGCTTGATAATTTTTGCTCTAGTGCTTCACTTAGATCTTTTAGAGCACGGTGGTGGATTTGTTTTAAAGAAACTTGATCTCTCATGCTTCACTTAGATTATTTTGAGAGTCGTTAATAGCATGGTAATTTGCTTAATGATAATATACTTGGTATTCAAGATATGTGAAACTTTCTTTTGAGTGTGTTGAATACTAAGATAAGTTTGATGCTTGATTATTGTTTTGAGATATGGAGGTGATAATATCAAAGTCATGCAAGTTGAGTAGTTGTGAATTTGAGAAATGCTTGTGTTGAAGTTAGCAAATCCCGTAGCATGCACGTATGGTTAAAGTTATGTAACAAATTTGAAACATGAAGTGTACCTGACTTGTGCATCCTTATGAGTGGCGGTCGGGTATGAGCGATGGTCTTTTCCAACCAATCTATCCCCCTAGGAGCACGCACGTAGTATTTGATTTTTGATGACTTCTAAATTTTTGCAATAAGTATATGAGTTCTTTTGACTAATGTTGAGTCCATGGATTATACGCACTCTCACCTTTCCGCCTTTGCTAGCCTCTTCGGTACCATGCATTGCCCTTCTCACCTTGAGAGTTGGTGCAAACTTCGCCGGTGCATCCAAACCCCGTGATACGATACGCTCTGTCACACATAAACCTCCTTATATCTTCCTCAAAACAGCCACCATACCTACCTATCATGGCATTTCCATAGCCATTCCGAGATATATTGCCATGCAACTTCCATCATCATTATTATGACATACATTACTTTTGTCATATTGCCATTGCATGATCATGTAGTTGACATCGTATTTGTGGCAAAGCCACCATGCATTATTTTTCATACATGTCACTCTTGATTCATTGCACCATCCCGGTACACTGCCGGAGGCATTCATATAGAGTCATATTTTGTTCTAAGTTTCGAGTTGTAATTGTTGAGTTGTAAGAGAAATAGAAGCGTGATGATCATCATTATTAGAGCATTGGCCAAAAAAAAGAAAAAAAAAGAGAAAGGCCCAAAAAAATAAAAAAAATAAAAAGGGCAATGCTACTATCTCTTTTTCCACACTTGTGCTTCAAAGTAGCACCTTGTTCTTCATGTAGTGAGTCTCATATATTGTGCTTCTAAGTAGCACAATATTTTTCATATAGTGAGTCTCATAAGTTGTCTTGTTCATACTAGTGGGAATTCTTCATTATAGAACTTGGCTTGTATATTCCTACGATGGTCTTCCTCAAAATGCCCTAGGTCTTCATGAGCAAGCAAGTTGGATGCACACCCACTAGTTTTCTTTTGTTGAGCATTCATAGCTCTAGTGCATCCGTTGCATGGCAATCCCTACTCCTCATGTTGACATAAATTGATGGGCATCTCCATAGCCCGTTGATTAGCCTCGTTAATGTGAGACTTTCTCCTTTTTGTCTTCTCCACACAATCCCCATCATCATATTCTATTCCACCCATAGTGCTATATCCATGGCTCACGCTCATGTATTGCGGGAAGGTTGAAAAAGTTTGAGATTATTTAAGTATGAAACAATTGCTTGGCTTGTCATCAGGGGCATAGAAGTTGGGAACATCTTTGTGTGACGAAAATGAAGCATAGCCTAACTATATGATTTTGTAGGGATGAACTTTCTTTTGCCATGCTATTTTGAGAAGACATGATTATTTTGATTAGTATGCTTGAAGTATTATTATTTTTATGTCAATATGAACTTTTGCCTTGAATCTTTCGGATCTGAATATTCATACCATGATTAAGAAGATTTACATTGAAATTATGCCAAAGTATCACTCCGCATCAAAAATTCTCTTTTTATCATTTACCTACTCGAGAACGAGCAGGAATTAAGCTTGGGGATGCCTGATACGTCTCCAACGTATCTATAATTTTTTATTGCTCCATGCTACTTTATCTATTGTTTTGGACTATAACGGGCTTTATTTTCCACTTTTATATTACTTTTGGGACTAACCTATTAATCGAAGGCCCAGCCCAGAATTGCTGTTTTGTGCCTATTTCAGTGTTCCGAAGAAACATAATATCAAACGGAGTCCAAACGGAATAAAACCTTCGGGAACGTGATCTTCTCACCGAACGTGATCCAGGAGACTTGGACCCTACTCCAAGAAGTGCCAGAGGCGGTCACGAGGGTGGAGGGCGCCCCCCTGGGCGCGCCCCCCTGCCTCGTGGGCCTCCTGACGCTCCACCGACGTACTCCTTCCTCCTATATATACCTACGTACCCCCAAACGATCAGGAGAGGAGCCAAAAACCAAATTCCACCGCCGTATCTTCCTGTATCCACGAGATCCCATATTGGGGCCTGTTCTGGAGCTCCGCCGGAGGGGGCATCCACCACGGAGGGCTTCTACATCAACACCATAGCCCCTCTGATGAAGTGTGAGTAGTTTACTTCAGACCTTCGGGTCCATAGCTAGTAGCTAGATGGCTTCTTCTCTCTTTTTGGATCTCAATACAATGTTCTCCCCCTCTCTTGTGGAGATCTATTCGATGTAATCTTCTTTTTGCGGTGTGTTTGTTGAGACCGATGAATTTTGGGTTATGATCAAGATTATCTATGAACAATATTTGAATCTTCTCTGAATTCTTTTATGTATGATTGGTTATCTTTGCATGTCTCTTCGAATTATCAGTTTGGTTTGGCCTACTAGATTGGTAGTTCTTGCAATGGGAGAAGTGCTTAGCTTTGGGTTCAATCTTGCGGTGTCCTTACCCAGTGACTGAAAGGATTGCAAGGCACGTATTGTATTGTTGCCATCGAGGATAACAAGATGGGGTATTTATCATATTGCCTGAATTTATTCCTCTACATCATGTCATCTTTCTTAAGGCGTTACTCTGTTTTTAACTTAATACTCTAGATGCATGCTGGATAGCGGTCGATGAGTGGAGTAATAGTAGTAGATGTAGAATCGTTTCGATCTACTTGTTTTGGAGGTGATGCCTATATACATGATCATTGCCTAGATAACCTCATAACTATGCTCAATTCTGTCAACTGCTCAACAGTAATTTGTTCACCCACCGTAGAATACTTATGCTCTTGAGAGAAGCCACTAGTGAAACCTATGGCCCCCAGGTCTATTCTCATCATATCAATCTCCATCACTTTATTTACTTGCTTTGCTTTTACTTTTTACTTTGCATCTTTATATCAAAAATACCAACAATATTATATCTATCAGATCTCACTCTCGTAAGTGACCGTGAAGGGATTGACAACCCCTAATCGCGTTGGTTGCGAGTAGCTATCGTTTTGTGCAGGTACGAGGGACTTGCGTGTGGCCTCCTACTAGATTGATACATTGGTTCTAAAAAACTGAGGGAAATACTTACGCTACTGTGCTGCATCATCCTCTCCTCTTCGGGGAAAACCAACGCAAGCTCAAGACATAGCAGTCTCCGCTTCCCGATGCTGAGGCCTCGTTGTGCGCTTCATGTCCTGCAAGGATTAGTCAGGAGTGGTAACTTCCGGTCTCGGTCGCGGAGGCGACCGACTCAGGTCCTGTGTTCGTGTCGCGATGCCCGTGGGGCACGGACTGGGAGGGGTGCTCCCGTAGTGGACTTGGATTGGAAAACCTCACACGACTGGGGCAGAAAACACTCGCGAGGGCGCCCGCGTTGCCCCCTCGCGAGACTTGCGTGAGAGAAAATGAGGCAAGTAGGCGAAAAAGACAGAGAGTCGCAAGTCAAGGACGGCAACAATTCCAATAAAACTTCATATAGGGACGAATAAGACAACTGCAGAAAGCAAACGAAAAAGCCGCGTCCGGCACCTAATCTAGTCTTCAACGTCTTCTCACCATCGCGGAGCTAAGTGCTGCACTGGGCGTGGGCGGGAGCCCTCGAGGCCCGAGGGCGGCTCTCCGGAGACTCCGGGGCGTGTACAGCCGCAACTCATTATTACGTGAGAGTGTCACGGGCGGCGAGCTTCATAGGCATTGGCCTTCTTCACAGGCTCCGGGCCTTTCTCAGGGAAATGAGCTTCACAGGCGTTGGCCTTCTTCACAGGCACCGGGCCTTTCTCAGGGAAATGAGCTTCACAGGCGTTGGCCTTCTTCACAGGCACCAGGCCTTTCTCCAAGGGTAGAACTTCCGGAGGTGCTGGATGTTCCACGCGTTCGGGATGGGCACCCCCTCCTGAGTCTCCAAGCGTGCGGCGCCTGTCAGATGTTGCTGGGTCAGGCCCTCGTGAGCTTCTCCCCTCTTCCCCGCACTTTCCTTCATGCTCTACGTCCTCAGGTCCCGGCCCTCGAGCGAGCTCAGCCGCCGCTGGTATGACAGGTCGCGATGTCGTGGGTCAAACCCAGGGGGTGAGGGCTGGAGAGCCAGTAAGAGCCCATGAGTCGCGATGCTCAGGCGCCCCCCTTTTAACGTGCGAGCGGATCGTACGGGAGAGAGGGAGAGAGGGCTCACGACGCCCCCCACGCTATCACGAGGAAAAAAAGGTCTGCCGTTACGGTTGCTAGCCAGCCGTTGGTTGCTCCGAGGGAGTGATCGAGGCACTGAGGGCCTGGCGAGGTAGCGCTATGCGGGGCTGCCGCGGCCAGAGCTTGACTACTTAGATTTGTCGGTGTTGCAGGGACGGACCCATGCGCAAGCGCTGTGCCAGAGCGAGCGGATCCAAAGGTAGGTGTCAATCAAGCATGCGATTATCTCAAGCAGGTTAGTCACGGAGAAACAAAGCAACTTAGATAGATGTAGAGAAAGCAAATGCCACCGAGTCAGGCCCGAGCGGCTTGGGGATGATGCAGCCCGAGGGGCGGCCCCCAACGAGGTAAGCAGAAGACATAAGCAGAACGGATACATGCCGCAGGGACGGACCCACGCGACCCGGGAATGATGCGGCCCTGGGGGCGCTCCCAGCTGAAACGAAACTTGAAAGAAGTAACCTGATACCATTGCAGAATGAGTGTCGGAGTAGCTGGCGGTGCGGGGTGAAGAAGCCGATCCTCACGAGCCCTCGGGACTCCGAGCCTCGGGAGGCTCAGGAGGTCCGGGCGGCTCGCTGAGGTCCATCTCCATCTCCTCCAGGAACGCGCGATGCTTGGCCACCTGAGCTTCCAGGATGCTCCTCATCAGGCGCTGGTGGGCAGCAGCCGCGTTCGGCAAGCCAAAGGGCATGCGAACGTAGCTGTGTGGTGGACCCGTGCAACGCCCCACGCGTTAGGGCTAGAAGCACTCTTGAGACGCGACTCGATTGAGCCCTGGGTAGTCGATGCAGGCGCGCAGCCCGCCATCCTCACCTGGATGGGGAGCTACGCTGGGCAGGCGGCGGTTGCCGCGCATGACTCTCGATTCCTGCAACTCCTGAGCGACCTTGGTGATGAACTCCCGAGGGTTGGGCCGTCCTTTCCTTACGCCTTCCTAAGGGAAACATGCGGCGAAGCACGCCTCCAAGTGGTGCCCAAGCGCCTCCCTCGTGATCTTGGCAAAGTCGGTGGCTCCCCAGGAGAGAGCCCCCGAGCCCTGCCCGAGGAGGGCGCCGGGCACGCCTTCCTATGCGGTGGAGGGTGGCGCCCCTTGGACGGGCGCATGTCCGGATGTGGCGCCTCCGGAGGTGCTAGCCTCCTGGGGATTTGAGCCAGGTGACGTCTTCTTCTTATTGGGAGCTACTCCGGGGAGGTTTCCACTCTTGCTGTCAGGGTCCTCGATTAACGCGGCTCGGAAGGCACGCTCGAGAGAGCACACCGCATCCTTCTCTTCACAGGGGACGTGATGACCCCACCACTTCCTGGCATCTTGAGGATGTTGTAGCCATGGTGAGTCACTGCCATGAACTTGGCCAGGGTCGGATACCCAAGGATGGCATTGTATGGCAGGCGAATGTGAGCGACGTCGAAGTCAATGAGCTCGGTGCGGTAGTTGTTGTGCTGTCCAAAGGTGACAGGAAGGCGGACCTGCCCTATCGGGACAGTGGAACCATCAGTGACTCCTGAGAAAGGTTTGGTTGGCCGAAGCTGATCATATGGCACTTGAAGATTGTTGAACGTCTCGACGGACAGAACGTTGAGTCTTGCTCCGCCATCGATGAGGGTCCTTGTCACTTGCACATTGTTGATGACTGGGGAACAGAGCATTGGGAGGACACCGGCCATCGCCGCGCACTTGAGCCGATCAGCTGAACTGAACGTGATGGCGCACGCAGACCACCTGAGAGGGAAGCTTGGGGAGGACTACATTCACCTCGCGAGCAAACTGCTTGAAGATGCGTTGTGAGGCTGGGGCCTGACCGCCACCCAAGATGCAAGCAATTGCACGTGGCTCCTGGAAGCCCCCAGCCCCCTCGTCCTGATGATGGTCTTCATTCCTTCTTGGTGGTGGTGGCGGAGGAGGAAGGCCTACGTTGCCTTGCGGGCGATCCTCACGAGGCTGATCTCTCCAAGCTCCCTCGCAAGGCTGGTCCTGCCAGCGGTCCTCGCGAGGCCGGTCACGCCACCCTTGGCGAGGGCCACGGTCGTCCCAGCGTCCTCCACCTCTTGCTCCGCCTCGGCCGTAGCCCCGATCGTTGCGCTCGGGACGTCGACCAACACGGCGCTCTCGCACGGCCCTGAGCTCTTGGCATTCGTTGGTGTTGTGGGTGTGAAGATCGTGGTACACACAGTACCGGCTGCCCCTGGACGACTCCGGCTGGTCCCTGCCGCGCTTCGTGTCCGGCTCTGCTGCGAGCACAGCTGCTCCTTTGCACTTCACATCCTTGGCCTTGGCTTTCTTTTCCTCTGGGTCTGCCGCCGGGAGCTCAAGAAGGGGAAGGCATCCCTCCTCAGCCCTTGCGCACTTGGTCGCCAGGTTGAACAACTCCAGTGACGTACACAGATCTTCATGGATCGCCAGCTCCTCCTTCATCTTGACGTCGCGGACGCCATCCGAGAACGCCGAAATGATGGCCTCCTTGGTCACCCTGGGAATCTTGAGGCGAGCATTGTTGAAGCGCTGGATGTACTTCTGCAAGGTCTCTTCGGGCTGCTGCTTGATGCGGCGTAGGTCACCCACGGCCGGCGGACGCTCGTGAGTGCCGTAGAAGTTGGAGATGAAGCGGGTGTGCATCTCATCCCAGGAAGAGATTGTGACGCCCCCGATTTAATCGTACACTAATCATGCACGCAAATGTGTACGATCAAGATCAGGGACTCACGGGAAGATATCACAACACAACTCTACAAATAAAATAAGTCATACAAGCATCATAATACAAGCCAGGGGCCTCGAGGGCTCGAATACAAGTGCTCGATCATAGACGAGTCAGCGGAAGCAACAATATCTGAGTACGAGACATAAGTTAAACAAGTTTGCCTTAAGAAGGCTAGCACAAACCGGGATACAGATCGAAGAGGAACAGGCCTCGCCTCAGGATCCTCCTAAGTTACTCCTGGTCGTCGCCGCCGGGCTGCACGTAGTAGTAGGCACCTCCGAGTAGTAGTCGCCATCGACGGTATGCCTAGCTCCCGGCTCCATCGTCGGTTGCAGCAATCGAGTAGAGGTAGGGGAAAAGGGGAACAAGGCAACCGTGAGTACTCATCCAAAGTACTGCAAGCAAGGAGCTACACTACATATGCATGGATATATGTGTAAAGGCCAAATCAGTGGACTGAAGCTGCAGAATGCCGAATAAGAGGGGATAGCTAGTCTTAACGAAGACTACGCTTCGACACCGGTCTTGCAATGCATGTAAGAGGACAACGGAAGTCCTCCAAGTAACATCACATAGCAATAATCCTACCCGCAATCCCTGCTCATAACCCCGAGCGAGAGCGACCACCGTTGTATCCGCACTTGGAAGGGTGTGTTTTATCAAGTATCCGGTTCTAGTTGTCATAAGCTCAAGGTACAACTCCAAGTCGTCCATTATCAAGATCACGGCTATCCGAATAGATTAACTTCCTGCAGGGTGCACCATCTTACCCAAAGACGCTTGATCCCATTTGGCGGACACACTTTCCTAGGTCAGGCCCGCCGCTGAAGATCAACACGCCGCAGCCCCACCTAGGCACAACAGAGAGGCCAACACGCCGGTCTAAACCTAAGCGCGCAGGGTGCGGGCCCATCGCCTCGAGCACACCTGCACGCTATGACGTGCCGGAAGCAGACCTAGCCCATCAGCGTTCCAGTCCAATCCGGTAGCGCGCGCCGTCGTCCGACGTCTGAAGTATTTCGCTGATACCACGACGCGGGATACCCATAACTACTCCCGCGTAGATGGTTAGTGCGTATAAGCTCGTAGCCAACTCAGATCAAATACCAAGACCTCGTTAAGCGTGTTAAGTAACCGCGAACGCCGAACAGGGCCAGGCCCACCTTTCTCCTAGGCGGTCTCAACCTGCCCTGTCGCTCCGCCATAAAGTAAATGTCGGGGGCCGTCGGGAACCCAGGCCCACCTCTACCGGGATGGAACCACCTGTCCTTTCAGCCCCCATCTCCGAACAGTATCACAGGTAATGTAATAGTGTAAAGTATATAGTATATATCCGTGATCACCTCCCGAGTGATCACGGCCCGATAGTATAGCACGGCAGACGGACAAGTATGAAGGGCCACAGATGAATGTACTAGCATCCTATAGTAAGCATATAGGATTGCGGTAAGGTAACAAATGAAGTTACAAGGACAAAGGCTATGCAGCGAAGATAGGAGTATCTCGAAAACAAGAATATGCTACACTACTCTAATGCAAGCAGATAGAGAAGAGTAGGCGATATCCGGTGATCAAGGGGATGGCTTTCCTGGTTGCTCGAGACAAGAAGGAGGGTCGTCGATGACGAGTCGATCACGAGGACATCAAAGATCGGTCTCGGGTCTACGGAGAGAAGAGGGGAAGAAACAGTAAATACATAGCAGGCAAGTGCATAACGGGACAATGCATGAGCTAGTCGTGTTCTAACGCAGCGCTAGGCGATACTGGCGAAGGGGGAAACATCCGGGGAAGTTTTCCCGGTTCCGGACGTCTGTCAGACAAATGAACCGGAGAGGAAAGTTTGCAGGTTCGATAGGTTAGAGGTGTGTGGCGGACGAACGGACTGCGTATCCGGATTCGTCTCGTCGTTCTGAGCAACTTTCATGTACAAAGTTTTTCCATCCGAGTTACGGTTTATTTAATATTAATTTATAAAGATTTAATCATTTTCTAGATTTTCTGGATTTAATTTAATTCGAAATTAAATAGCTAATGCTAGGTGCACCCAGCTCTGCGTACACAGAAGTGTACCAGAGGTCGACAGTGGTCGGGGTCCTGTTGACGACCAACGTTTGGTGGTCAGCAGGGGTGGGGCCCCCCTGTCATTGGCTGTTACATAAACTAACTAGTTAATTTAGTCTAACTAGGTTATTAGGGTAATAGATTATAATTAGTTTAACTGAACCTAAGTAATTAAGTTAATTAATTTAATTAACTAATTAATTAATATTTTTATTTACTTATTATCAATTCTTTATTCATTTTTTTTGTTTTTAAAGGGTCGGCCCCATGTGCAGTGGCCTCTGGCCACGGCTGGGAGCACGCACGACCGCTCACAGAGGAGCGCCGGCGGCCATCCCAGCGCATGGGGTGGGGGGCGTCTGAGGCGAGGCCCGAGCGAGCAGCCTAGCCGAGAGTGGCCAGGCGCGGTGGCGCGCGGCTGCCAGGACGGGTGGTGCAAGGCAGGGGCGCACGCGGATGCGGCCATACGCAGACGAGCGCGCACGGACACGAAGCTTCGGCCATGGCGGCCGGGCTTGTGGGGATGACGCTACGGCGACAGATCGAGGGGGAAAAGCTAGGGAATCGGGGAAGGAGCTCACTGCGGTGCCAGAGAGGAGCTCGAGGTGGCCGGGGACGGATCGGAGACGAGGCAATCAACGACGGCGGCCGGCGATGTACGAGGTGAAGAAGAGCTCGATGACGAGCCTACGGGGCGGCTCCGCTCGATTAGAAGCTTGGGATGGACGAAGTCGATGGCGGCGGTCCTCCTGGATGCGGTCTCAGGGCTTGGGGAGGCCGGTGGCCGCGACGATGACGTTGGCCATGGCGGACACGGCTCGGGAAGCCTCGAACAGATTTAACGCAAGTGAGAGAAGGGAGGACAGGGGCTAGGGTTACTAGGGAGAGAGGGGGATGGAGGAGGAGCTCACCGAAGGCCGGGATGAGCTCGGGAAGCTAGGGCTAGTCGGGCGGCGCTTGAATCGGCGTCGAGCAAATGGCGGCGACAGCCGGAGTAGATGGGGCGATGGCGATGATGCAGAGCGGCCCGGCTGAGCTGATGCTCGTAGTAGATGCAGCAGACGACGGTGGTTCTTCAGGTCATGATCCGCGGCGCGAGGATCTCGGTGGCTACGGGTAGCGAGGCAATGGCGATGGCGAGGCGGCCACGCGAGGGAGAGGAAGCAGCAGCATGAGGAGTAGAGGGAAAAGGTCACAGGGCTGCTAGGGTTCGAGGAGGGGGCCTTATCCCGTGAGGAGCCGTGGGATGGCCTCCACGGCGCCCTTGATGGCCATGGCGGCTGGATGGTCGCCACGACCCCCTCCGGTGAACAGAGGAAGGGGAGGCGCTTGGGATGGGTTGGGCCAGCCATTAGGCTAGATGGGCCAAAGGTTCATGAGTTTAGGTCTTCTTCTTATTTTCATTTTTTTGTGTCCTTTTCTTTTCTGTTTTTCTTTTAGTTACGCATTAATTTTAGTTCAATAAAATATAACAATAGCCCCTAAAATAGTGTTCCGAATAAACCTTTGTCATAAAAGTTTTACCCTAATTAAAATAGTTTAGCAATTTATAAAATACCAAAGGCAATAATATAACTGCGTTTTGCTATTGTTTAAATCATTTTAGAGTATTTAAACATTTTATAAAAGTGTGGTTTCTCCACCATAATTACCTATGCATTAGTTGGATCACTCGAACATTTTAGTTTTAATATTTGAAAACTTTTATTGTTTGATTGATTTTGAATTTGAATTCGAATCGGTTTCGAACTAACGCGAGGTTAGCAACAGTAACCGAGGTGACGTGGCATCGTTAACGCGGGATTACTGTTGCCTAATTATCCGGGCGTCACAATTCTCCTCCACTACAAGAAATCTCGTCCCGAGATTTAAGAGGGGAGTAAGGGGGAAGAATAGGTTACGAAATTCTAACAATTTTCTCGGTCTTGGTTGCTCTTCTCGAAGTGGTCGATCCATATCGCTGATGTCTTCATTCCTATGCATCAATGCATCATGATGAGGTTGTCGTCCTTTCTTCAGGAACTCCATCGTACTTACGATAATGATAAGGGGTTACTTATGAAGAACGGACCTTCAAGGTCAACTATCTGGCAGATATCTCAGGGAATGTGGTAGAAAGTAACCCTCAAATAGATACCTAAGAAATTATCGAGAGTAAAGTAAGAAGGTACCATGAGAAGTTTCCAATGGCAAGCAATCACTCGATGGCCTAATCAGAAGGTGAAAGGGGTTCAGAGCAACAAGAATAAGTATTGCGTCTGACGCCAAAGTTGATGATCTCTTGGATGGTGGCTCATGAATTACATATGAGGCCACGCGTGAGGAACAACCTTGGGTATAGGGGTATAGGAGAGTCAGGTTTCGACCCTGTGAAACTGTGGGTTATGGGCCCACCATGTGGGTTTTTTTTAATAGGAGCAGTGACATCTTTCACGGCCATGATAGCAAGGCATGTCAGAGAGTACCATGTCAGTTATGTTGGCATCAACGTTGGTACCCAGGGCGAGGGACGAAGAGAACCACTTTCTTGCTCGTTGAACGAGGCGGACCAATAGGCAAGGTTCTCGTCCATCGGTGGCTACCGGAATGTCATCACAATAGTAACAAGGTCTTACTGACAGAGTTGTACATCGAGGTGTTTGCACAAGCAGTGGATTATTACTGCTTATATCATATAGATCATAGAAAAGGTTTAAACAAACCAATGGATGGAAATATGATCATCAGGTTAAACAGAACAATGGAAAGGAAAATATGTTTAAACACATATTTCAAGGGTATGTCCTTCCCAAGGACAAGCAGAGCAAGATATCCACGATAGGAGATAATGTAGAAAACCCTTTAGGTAAGGGGAGAGAAATTTCATGACATTACCCATACAACGGTGTTTGGATAATTGAGCAAGAAACATTTAGCATTGGGCTTCGAATGTTCTTGTTGAAAATCAGAGTATCACAGACATGCTTCGAGATAGCATTGACATGGTCTTCAGGTGAAGATCAGACTTTGGAATCACGAAGGATCCATCAGGAATAACTTGTAGAACCATATTACAATTCCCTCATGGATGAATGGATAACCCTGCTGAAAAGGAATCTATAATGATAGGTCCTCCAGCCGGGGGTGCTAGGCATGACATCATGCTACCGGGTCATCAAAAGATCAACATCATAACTCTCTGAAAGTTGTCCCAACCATCATATCTCGACCGAGATTCAGATCCGATGGTGTCGGGATACCTCGGACTTAGGATACCGAGAAGAAAAGGTGCAACGAAATTGACGAGATGACATTGTAAGATTCTCGGGAAATGAACTATGAAGTGATTTCCGTTAACAAGAGTCCATCATTAGCCAAAGGAGAGGACAAGGAGGTGTCTGGTGAACTCAACGGCAATTCACCGAGATTCCCAAAAGATAGACTTCCACACTTAAGTGAACAAGGAGATAACATTTGTCAGATCAAATGATATAAGGAAGTATGCTCGAGGAAAACATACACAAGTAAACATTGGTTGAAAAGTGCGCCCGATGGGTTGGGTTGCACGACCAATGTCAGAATGGTGATTCAATAATCGATAGTCTAAGAATTTCACATCAAAGCAAGAGGCTTGCTAGAAGGGCAGAATTCAAACAACACCGTTCACTTGTTGGTACACCGGTTGGAAGCAACACGGGGACCAAGAAAGAATGGTGATGGTGAGAAGCATCTCAATACCAAGAATTTCTTAAGAGGTGGAGCAGTCCTCATAACATCCTTGATATTAACAGATGGTAATACTCCAAGGTAAAGAAGAACAAATGCTGGATAGCAGGGATCTCAAGGTTTACACAAAACACGAACAACTTGTGTTGAACGGAAGGCAATAAAGTGGTCGATGAGAACAGGAATCATCGAGGGGGAAGGATGGTATTACCCATCATGAATTCAATTGAATTCCTGGAAGAGCTCATAAGGTTGATGATCATCACGACACAATTGTCGAGAGATTTCATGCAGATGTAATCAATCGGTGGCGACATCAAGTCAAAGGAATGATGAAGCAAGAGGTTATTGGAACCATTAGATTCGACACAAACTCGAGATCAAGTTTGTTGTTCAAGATGGAACGATAAGATAAGGAAATCGACGTAAGCTTAGCTCAATCGTCGAAAGTTGTGCCCCTAGGATAAGGACCAGGTAGCACAGTTAAAATCGTCACGACATCGATATAGCCAAACAGGCTAGGAATGGCGTGATCGGGTACAAACTCGTACTTATAGAAGCTTACTGAAGAGTTGTTGAACCGTAGTGCGGACTCGGTTCATTTATCGGTGTCTTTGAGTGTTTAATAACTTAGAGCCCGTAAAAAAATTGGAAACAGTGGGAAGGTAGCACTTGATGAAGAACTCATAAGAGGTTATGCAGTTCCATGATAATCTCGAGATACCAGGGGTAATACTCGATGACATATCAAAGTAGAGGTTGGACGGGGGTTATTGCTCTACAGAAGACAAGTGCTAAAACTTGCACGAGAAATGGTATTTAAAAGAGAACATGGTCGGAACCACGATTGCAAAAGGTCCGATCCTCGATATAAGATGAACTTATACCAAAGGAATAATTAATTTAAGAGAAGCTTTAATGATAAGATCTACATCGTGTCCATGGGCATGAACACAAGTTCAAGGTCGACTCCACTTCTCCAATGCATAACCCTTCATTCACTTCTCACGCTCGATGAAGCTGCAGTGTTGAAAATTTTATCCGCCAAGCACCGTAAGAGTATGATTCGTGAAAACTTTCGGGTTCACACGGTTTAGTGAAGGCATATGTTCAACCCATAGGGCTTCTTGGAATCATATACCGAATCTTTAGAAATAATTAACTCAAGCTCAAGGCGAGCATGGTTGAAAAGCAAAGGATACAATTTACCAAAGGCATTATGTATCCGAGGAAAGGCTCACAAGGTTATTGAATATAAAGGGCGTTGTCAGATAAAATCCAACAAAGGATCTCGTGGTCCACAAGGGATCTGACGTGAGCATCAGTACTCAACTAGAGGAAGAAGAATGCAAGGAGATCAAACTATGGAAACAACTCGACTAACTCAATTGTCAAATGCAAAGGAATTATGATTCCCAAATCAAGGGATCAAGCAATGCTCGATTAGGGATGGATAAGTTGAACAGCCTTAGGGTACAATCAATCTACAATTGGATTGGTCAAGAACCAATTCCAGTTAAAAGAATGGCAGCTCAGCCGGAAAGGTAATTTATAAGGATCAATGATGATTGCGAGTATTCGCAAACATATTGAGTCAACAGACTCAAAATGATAATGACAAGGAATGTCAATATGACTACGAGACTTATGGGATTAACCATAATGCAAGCAAACAAGAATTTCAAGAGCCAAGGGCTCCAGAGGATTTTCGGAAGATCGAATAGTATTTGAAGACTTCTGTGAAGCACATGAACAACTGGGAATGAGCGGATACTCGACAAGTGCGAGGATCTATTTGAAGGGGTATTCATGTAGCAAAGAACTGCTAGGCAGTAGGCACAAAGTATTCCCGGAACAATAGAGAAAACTTCGGGGTATCTTGTAATAACAAGATCAACGGGGGATGATCGTATGAACGGCAAGTGTAAGTAGTTATCCATACGGATTTATCGGTGGTCAGGAATAGCAAAAGTGATGGGCACAAAGTCTCGAGAGAACATCAGAGAGTATCTTCGGAATCTTCTGATTAGCAGACGATCATCCGAAGTGAGGGGCTCTCCGGGAGCAAGTACTTGCGAGAACCTAAAGTTAGTTTTGTTTTTAGCAAATTCATTTAACCCGAATAGAAGAGAGTTCGAATCCGGAGTAAAGATCGAGGAGTAAAAGATCCTAATACCACCCAATGGCGACGCAGCCCATAAGACACACAGCCATGTTAGTGAAAGTTTTGCAATGTCTAGACTCGACTTCGCCAAGGAGTTGGAAGGGGATTCCTACAGCAATGGCTCGATACCAACTTGGACGCTTCGATTTAATCGTACACTAATCATGCACGCAAATGTGTACGATCAAGATCGGACTCACGGAAGATATCACAACACAACTCTACAAATAAAATAAGTCATACAAGCATCATAATACAAGCCGTGGGCCTCGAGGGCTCGAATACAAGTGCTCGATCATAGACGAAGTCAGCGGAAGCAACAATATCTGAGTACGTACATAAGTTAAACAAGTTTGCCTTAAGAAGGCTAGCACAAACTGGGATACAGATCAAAGAGGAACAGGCCTCCCGCTGGGATCCTCCTAAGTTACTCCCGGTCGCCGCCGGGCTGCACGTAGTAGTAGGCACCTCCGAGTAGTAGTCGCCATCGACGGCGCCTAGCTCCGGCTCCATCGTCTCGTTGCAGCAATCGAGTAGAGGTAGGGAAAAGGGGAACAAGGCAACCGTGAGTACTCATCCAAAGTACTCTCAAGCAAGGAGCTACACTACATATGCATGGATATATGTGTAAAGGCCATATCATGGACTGAACTGCAGAATGCCGTAATAAGAGGGGATAGCTAGTCTTAACGAAGACTACGCTCGACACCGGTCTTGCAATGCATGTAAGAGGACAACGGAAGTCCTCCAAGTAACATCACATAGCAATAATCCTACCCGCAATCCCGCTCATAACCCCGAGCGAGAGCGACCACCGGTTGTATCCGCACTTGGAAGGGTCTGTTTATCAAGTATCCGGTTCTAGTTGTCATAAGCTCAAGGTACAACTCCAAGTCGCCCTGTTATCAAGATCACGGCTATCCGAATAGATTAACTTCCCTGCAGGGTGCACCATCTTACCCGTAACGCTGATCCCATTTGGCGGACACACTTTCTGGGTCATGCCCGCCGCTGAAGATCAACACGCCGCAGCCCCACCTAGGCACAACAGAGAGGCCAACACGCCGGTCTAAACCTAAGCACGCAGGGGTCTGGGCCCATCGCCCTGAGCACACCTGCACGCTATGCGTCTGTGCCGAAGCAGACCTAGCCCATCAGCGTTCCGGTCCAATCCGGCGCGCCGCCCGTCGCCGACGTCTGAAGTATTTCGGTGATACCACGACGCGGGATACCCATAACTACTCCCGCGTAGATGGTTAGTGCGTATAAGCTCAGAGCCAACTCAGATCAAATACCAAGACCTCGTTAAGCGTGTTAAGTAACCGCGAACGCCGAACAGGCCAGGCCCACCTTTCTCCTAGGCGGTCTCAACCTGCCTGCCGCTCCGCCATAAAGTAAAAGTCGGGGCCGTGGGAACCCAGGCCCACCTCTACCGGGATGGAACCACTGTCCTTTCAGCCCCATCTCCTAACAAGATCACAGGTAATGTAATAGTGTAAAGTATATAGTATATACCCGTGATCACCTCCCGAGTGATCACGGCCCGATAGTATAGCACGAGCACGGACAAGTATGAAGGGCCACAGATGAATGTACTAGCATCCTATACTAAGCATATAGGATTGCGTAAGGTAACAATGGTTACAAGGACAAGCTATGCAGAAAGATAGGAGTATCTCGAAAACAAGAATATGCTACACTACTCTAATGCAAGAAGTATAGAGAAGAGTAGGCGATATCCGTGATCAAGGGGGCTTGCCTGGTTGCTCGAGACAAGAAGGAGGGTCATCGATGACGAGTCGATCACGAGGACATCAAGATCGGTCTCGGGTCTACCGGAGAGAAGAGGGGAAGAAACAGTAAATACATAGCAGGCAAGTGCATAACAGACAATGCATGAGCTAGTCGTGTTCTAACGCAGCGCTAGGCGACATCTTGGCGGGGGAAACATCCAGGAAGTTTTCCGGTTCCGGACGTCTGTCGCATGATGAACCGAGAGGAAAGTTTGCAGGTTCGATAGGTTAGAGGTGTGTGGCGGACGAACGGACTGCGATCCGGATTCGCCTCGTCGCTCGAGCAACTTTCATGTACAAAGTTTTTCCATCCGAAAGTTACGGTTTATTTAATATTAATTTATAAAGATTTAATCATTTTCTAGATTTTCTGGATTTAATTTAATTCAAATTAAATAGCTAATGCTAGGTGCACCCAGCTCTGCGCATACGTATGTACAGAGGTCGACAGTGGTCGGGGGTCTCATGACCATCAACGTTGATAGTCAAGCAGTGGGCCTCGTCATTGGTCGTTACATTAACTAACTAGTTAATTTAGTCTAACTAGGTTATTAGGGTAATAGATTATAATTAGTTTAATCGAACCTAAGTAATTAAGTTAATTAATTTAATTAACTAATTAATTAATATTTTTATTTACTTATTATCAATTCTTTATTCATTTTTTTGTTTTAAAGGGTCGGCCCCATGTGCAGTGGCCTCTGGCCACGGCTGGGAGCACGCACGACCGCTCACAGAGGAGCGCCGGCGGCCATCCCAGCGCATGGGGTGGGGGGGCGTGCAGGGCGAGGCCCCGAGCAGAAGCGGCCTGGCCGGAGTGGCCAGGCGCCGGTGGCGCGGCGAAGCGGCCAGGACGGGTGGTGCAAGGCAGGGGCGCACGCGGATGCGGCCATACACAGACGAGCGCACACGGACACGAAGCTTCGGCCATGGCGGCCGGGCTCGTGGGGATGACGATACGGCGACAGATCGAGGGGGGAAAGCTAGGGAATCGGGGAAGGAGCTCACTGCGGTGCCAGAGATGAGCTCGAGGTGGCCGGGGACGGATCGGAGACGAGGCAATCAACGACGGCGGCCGGCGATGTACGAGGTGAAGATGAGCTCGATGGCGAGCCTACGGGGCGGCTCCGCTCGATTAGATGCTTGGGATGGACGAAGTCGATGGCGGCGGTCCTCCTGGATGCGGTCTCAGGGCTTGGGGAGGCCGGTGGCCGCGACGATGACGTTGGCCATGGCGGACACGGCTCGGGAAGCCTCGAACGGACGAACGCAAGTGAGAGAAGGGGAGGGACAGGGGCTAGGGTTACTAGGGGAGAGAGGGGGGATGGAGGAGGAGCTCACTGAGAGGCCGGGGATGAGCTCGGGGAAGCTGGGGCTAGTCGGGGCGGCGCGAATCGGCGTCGAGCAGTGGCGGCGACAGCCGGAGTAGATGGGGCGATGGCGATGATGCAGAGCGGCCCTGCTGAGCTGATGCTCGAGTAGATGCAGCAGACGACGGTGGTTCTTCGTGTCATGATCCGCGGCGCGAGGATCTCGGTGGCTACTGGGTAGCGAGGCAATGGCGATGGCAGAGGCGGCCACGAGAGGGAGAGGAAGCAGCAGCGAGGAGGAGAGGGAAAAGGTCCTGGGCTGCTAGGGTTCGAGGGAGGGGCTCCTTATCCCGGAGGAGCCGTGGATGGCCTCCACGGCGCCATCGATGGCCATGGCGGCTCGGATGGTCGCCACGACCCCTCCGTGAACAGAGGAAGGGGAGGCGCTTGGGATGGGTTGGGCCAGCCATTAGGCTAGATGGGCCAAAGGTTCAAGAGTTTAGGTCTTCTTCTTATTTTCATTTTTTGTGTTCTTTTCTTTTCTGTTTTTCTTTTAGTTACGCATTAATTTTAGTTCGGTAAAATATAACAATAGCCCCTAAAATAGTGTTCCAGAATAAACCACTGTCATAAAAAGTTTTACCCCGAATTAAAATAGTTTAGCAATTTATAAAATACCAAAGGCAATAATATAACCGTTTTTGCTATTGTTTAAATCATTTTAGAGTATTTAAACATTTTATAAAAGTGTGGTTTCTCCACCATAATTACCTATGCATTAGTTGGATCACTCTGAACATTTTAGTTTTAATATTTGAAAACTTTTATTGTTTGATTGATTTTGAATTTGAATTCGAATCGGTTTCGAACTAACGCGAGGTTAGCAACAGTAACCGAGGTGACGTGGCATCGTTAACGCGGGATTACTGTTGCCTAATTATCCGGGCGTCACAGAGATCGTGCTAGGGGCCAGGTTCAGGAGCCAGGTGCGGGCGCCGTCCTTGAGTGCCATGGGAAACCAGTTCGCCATGACCTTTTCGTCCCTGTTGGCGGCTTCGATGCCCAGCTCGTAGAGCTGTAGGAACTCCGCGGGGTCGGCAGTGCCGTCGTGGTGAAGGCGAAGCAGCCTGCGGTGGCCACCGGAGCTCTCTGCTGATGCGGGGCTCGCTCCTGGGGATTCCCGCGCGCTGCCGCCTGGAGCAGCGCGGGGTCTTGACGTGGTGGCGCAGGGATGCGGTCGTGGCGCACCGGTGCCGGGAGCACGCGTGCACTTTCTCTGGGACGAGGGATTTCTTGGTAGCTCCTTTCTTGTCGCGCGGGTGACGGGAGCACGCGTGCACTTTCTTGGGGACGAGGGATTTCTTGGTAGCTCCTTTCTTGTCGCGTGGGTGCCGGACGCGGTGGATCTCGAGTAGCTATCGTTTTTAGATGCGAGGGACTTGCGTGTGGCCTCTAGATTGATACATTGGTTCTAAAACTGAAATACTTACGCTCACTTTGCTGCATCCTCTCCTCTTGGGAAAACCAGCAAGCTCAAGACATAGCAGTCTCCGCTTCCGATCTTTGAGGCCTCGTTATGCGCTTCATGTCCTGCAAGATTAGTCGGGTGGTAACTTCGGTCTCGATCGGCGACGACCGACTTCGATCTGTGTTGATGTGCGATGCCCGTGGGGCGGACTGGAGAAGTGCTCCCGTAGTGGACTTGGATTGGAAAACCTCGGCGGGAAGAAAACACTGCATGACGCCCTTCCCCCGAGACTTATGAAGAAAATAGAGGCAAGTAAGCGAAAAAAAACGATGCAAGTCAGGGGCGGCAACAATTCAATAAAACTTCATATAGGACCGAATAAGACAATGCGAAGCAAGCGAAAAACGCGTCCAGCACCTAATCTAGTCTTCAACGTCTTCTCACCATCGCGGGCTAAGTGCTGCCTTTGGGCGTGGGCGGGAGCCCTCGAGGCCAGTGCTCTCCGAGACTCAGGCGTGCAGCCGCAACTCATTATTACGTGAGAGTGTCACAGTGGCGACTAAGGCATGGCCTTCTTCACGAGCTCGGGCCTTTCTCGAGAAATAGCTTCACGGCGTTGGCCTTCTTCACGGCACGGGCCTTTCTCGAGAAATAGGCTTCACGGTGGCCTTCTTCACGGCACCGGGCCTTTCTCCAAGGTAGAACCGGAGGTCTGGATGTTCCACAGCGTTCGGGATGGGCACCCCTCCACAGTCTCCAAGCGTCTGGCGCTGTCGAGATATTCTTTGGGTCGGGCTCGTGAGCTTCTCCCTCTTCCTTTTCCTTCGCTCTCGTCCTCGGGTCCCGGCCCTCGGCGAGCTCAGCCGCTGGTATGACAGTCGCGATGTGGTGGGTCAAACCAGTGTGAGAGTAAACCCATGAGTCGCGATGCTCAGGCGCCCTTTGGATTAAATGCAGGAGAGAGGAGAGAGGCTCACGGCCCCCACCTATCACGAGGAAAAAATTCTGCCGTTCACGGTTGCTAGCCAGCCGTTGGTTGCTCGAGGTGTCCCGAGCTGAGGGCTGGCGAGTAGCGCTATCTGGTGTGACGAGCAGCTACTAGATTTATCGGTGTTGGGGGCGGACCCATGCAGCCATTGTGCCGAAGGCGGATCAAAGGTAGTGTCAATCAAGCATCAATTATCTCAAGCAGGTTAGTCACGGACAAAGCAACTTAGATAGATGTAGAAAGCAAATGCCACGAGTCGAGCCCGCGGCTTGGGATGATGCAGCCGGCGGCCCCCAGCAGTGGCGAAGACATAAGCGAAGCGGATACATGCGGGGGCGGACCCGCGACCGGGAATGATCACGGCCAGGGGCGCTCAGCTGAAAGCGAAACTTGAAAAGTAACCTGATACCATTGCAGGAATGAGTGTCGGAGTAGCTGGCGGTGGGGTGAAGAAGCGATCCTCACGAGCCCTCGGGACTCGAGGCCTCGGGAGGCTGGAAATCGAGGCGGCTGAGAGTCCATCTCCATCTCCTCCGAGGCAGCGATGCTTGGCCACAGGCTTCGGGATGCTCCTCATCGGGCGGCTGGTGGCAGCAGCGTTCGGCAAGCCAAGGGCATCGAGCGTGGCTGTGTGGTGGACCCGTGCGCCCCGTTAGGGCTAGAAGCACTCTTGAGGCCTTGTTCGATTGAGCCTGGGTAGTCGATGCGGTGCGCAGCCCGCCATCCTCCTGGATGGGGAGCTCTCGCTGGGCGGGACGGTTGCCCGCGCGACTCTCGATTCCTGCAACTCTGGCGACCTTGGTGATGAACTCCCGAGGTTGGGCCGTCCTTTCCTTCGCCTTCCTAAAGGGAAACATCACGGCTGACGCCTCCAGTGGTGCCCAAGCGCCTCCTCGTGATCTTGGCAAAGTCGGTGGCTCCCGAGAGAGCCCGAGCCACTGCGGAGGCGGGCGCCTTCCTATGCGGTGGAGGTGGCGCCCCTTGGGCAGGCGCATGTCGGATGTGGCGCCTCGAGTGCTAGCCTCCAGGGATTTGAGCAGTGGCGTCTTCTTCTTATTGGGGCTACTCGGGAGGTTTCCACTCTTGCTGTCGGGGTCCTCGATTAACGCGGCTCGGAAGGCACGCTCGAGAAGCACACGCATCCTTCTCTTCACGGGGGCGTGATGACCCCACCACTTCCTGGCATCTTGAGATGTTGTAGCCATGGTGAGTCACTGCCATGAACTTGGCGGTGGATACAAGGATGGCATTGTATGGCGGCGAATGTGGCGGCGTCGAAGTCAATGAGCTCGGTCAGGTGGTTGTTGTGCTGTCCAAAGGTGACGGAAGGACCTGCCCTATCGGGACGGTGGAACCATCGACTCTGAGAAGGTTTGGTTGGCGAAGCTGATCATATAGCGCGAAGATTGTTGAGCGTCTCGGCGGACAGAGCGTTGAGTCTTGCTCCGCCATCGATGAGGGTCCTTGCACATTGTTGATGGCGGGGAGCGAGCATTGGGAGGACACCGGCCATCGCCGCGCTTGAGCCGATCGGCTGGGCTGAGCGTGATGGCGCCGCACCACTGAGAGGAAGCTTGGGAGGACTACATTCACCTGCGAGCAAACTGCTTGAAGATGCGTTGTGAGGCAGGGCTGACCGCCACAAGATGCAAGCAATTGCACGTGGCTCTGGAAGCCCCCAGCCCCTCGTCTGATGATGGTCTTCATTCCTTCTTGGTGGTGGTGGCGGAGGAGGAGGCCTCGTTGCCTTGCGGCGATCCTCACGAGGCTGATCTCTCCAAGCTCCCTCGCAAGGCTGGTCTGCGGCCGGTCCTCATGAGGCAGTCCGCCACCCTTGGCGAGGCCCGGTCGTCGGCGTCCTCCACCTCTTGCTCCGCCTCGGCGTAGCCCGATCGTTCGCTCGGGGCGTCGACCAACATGGCGCTCGCGGCCCTGAGCTCTTGGCATTCGTTGGTGTTGTGGGTGTGAAGATCGTGGTACACACGATCACTGGCCTGGGCGACTCGGTGGTCCTGCGCGGCCGTGTCGGCTCTCGCGAGCACAGCTGCTCCTTTGCACTTCATCCTTGCCTTGGCTTTCTTTTCCTCTGGAGTGCGCGGGAGCTCAAGGGAAGGCATCCCTCCTCAGCCCTTGCGCGCGGTGCGAGTTGAACAACTCAGTGGCGTACAGATCTTCATGGATGTGACTCCTCCTTCATCTTGGCGTCGCGGACGCCATCAAAACGCCCGAAATGATGGCCTCCTTGGTCACCTAGGAATCTTGGGCGAGCATTGTTGAAGCGCTGGATGTATACGCAAGGTCTCTTGAACTCTTTGCGATGCTGGTAGGTCACCCACGGCGGGGACTTCGTGAGTGCCGTAAAGTTGGAGATGAAGCGGGTGTGCATCTCATCCAGGAAGAGATTGTGGCGCCCCGATTTAATGTACACTAATCATGCCGCAAATATACGATCAAGATCGAGAGACTCACGGGAAGATATCACAACACAACTCTACAAATAAAATAAGTCATACAAGCATCATAATACAAGCCGAGGGCCTCGAGGGCTCGAATACAAGTGCTCGATCATAGGCGAGGTCAGCGGAAGCAACAATATCTAGTCTGAGACATAAGTTAAACAAGTTTGCCTGAAGGCTAGCACAAGCGGGATCTGGTCGAAGAGGAACGGGCCTCACGCAGGATCCTCCTAAGTTACTCACAGTAAATCGTCGGTGAGCTGCCGCGTGTAGTGAAGCCTACCCGGAGTAGTAGTAAATCATCGGCGGTGGCGTCTAGCTCCAGGCTCCATCGTGCAGTTGCGACAATCGAGTAGAGTAGGGGAAAGGGGGAACAAGGCAGCCGTAGTACTCATCCAAAGTACTACTTAAACAGAGCTACACTACATATGGATATATGTGTAAAGGCCGTCAGTGGACTGAAGCTGAGAATGCGAGAATAAGAGGATAGCTAGTCTTACGAAGACTCGCTTACGGACACCGTCTTACAACGAGCGAGAGGACAACGGAAGTCCTCAAGTAACATCACATAGCAATAATCCTGGCAATCCCTGCTCATAACCACTGGCGAGGCGACCACGGTTATGTCGGCACTTGGAAGGTGTGTTTTATCAAGTATCCGGTTCTAGTTGTCATAGCTCAAGGTACAACTCCAAGTCGTCACATTCTAAGAAGATCACGGCTATCGAATAGATTAACTTCCTGCGGGGTGCCATCTTACCCAACGGTCCCATTTGGCGGACACACTTTCCTAAGTGACCCGGCGGCGAAGATCAACACGTCGCAGCCCACCTAGGCTGTGGAGAGGCCAACCGCGGTCTAAACCTAAGCGGCAGTGCAGGCCCCGCCATCACACACACTGCGTTACGTCTGTGACGGAAGCAGACCTAGCCCATGAGTTCGGTCAATCCGGTAGCGGCGCAGCCTCGTCGTGACGTGCGAAGTGCTTGGTGATACCACGGCAGCGGGATACCCATAACTACTCCCGTAGATGGTTGAGTCGCGTATAAGCTCGTAGCCAACTCAGATCAAATACCAAGACCTCGTTAAGCGTGTTAAGTAACATGAGCCCGAGCGAGCCAGGCCCACCTTTCTCTAGGCGGTCTCAACCTGCCTTCGCTCATACATAAAGTAAATGTAGGGGCCGTCGGGACCAGGCCCACCTCTCTGAGGATGGAACCTGTCCTTTCCCCCATCTCGAGCAGTATCACGCAGTAATGTAATAGTGTAAAGTATATAGTATATATCGTGATCACCTCTGATCACGGCCCGATAATATAACTGGCGAGGCGGACAAGTATGAAGGGCCCGCAGATGAATGTACTAGCATCCTATAGTAAGCATATAGGATTGCGGGTAAAGGTAACAACGAAGTTACAGGACAGGCTATCAGCGGTATAGGAGTGTCAAGCGATAACATGCTACACTACTCTAATGCAAGCGGTATAGAAGAGTAAGCGATATCTGGTGATCAAGGGATGGCTTTCCTGTTTGCTCGAGACAAGAAGGAGGGTAAATCGATGGCGTGATCGATCCGAGGACATCAACGCTCGGTCTCGGGGTCTACGGAGAGAAGGGAAGAAACAGTAAATACATAGCGAGCAAGTGCATAAGGACAGACCAGAGCTAGTGCGTGTTCTAGCATGGCTTAAGCGATCTTGGCGAAGAAAACATCCGGGAAGTTATTCCGGTTCGTCGTCGAACAAATGAACGGAGAAGGAAAGTTGCGGTTCGATAGGTTAGAGGTGTGGCGGACGAGCGGACTGCGTATCCGGATTAATCTCGTCGTTGAGCAACTTTCATGTACAAAGTTTTTTCCATCAGAATTCTGGTTTATTTAATATTAATTTATAAAGATTTAATCATTTTCTAGATTTTACGATTTAATTTAATTGAAATTAAATAGCTAATGCTAGGTGCACCTCTGCGTGCAGTGTGCAGGTGGCAGTGGGTCGGGGGTCCTGTTGACGATCAACGTTTGGTGGTCAGCAGTGGCTGTCATTGGCGTATAAACTAACTAGTTAATTTAGTCTAACTAGGTTATTAGGGTAATAGATTATAATTAGTTTAACTAACCTAAGTAATTAAGTTAATTAATTTAATTAACTAATTAATTAATATTTTTATTTACTTATTATCAATTCTTTATTCATTTTTTTGTTTTTAAGTGCGGCCCATGTGCAGTGGCCTCATGCGGCTGGGGCTGCCTACGACCCGCTCAGAAGGCGCCCGGCGTATCCCAGCGCATGGGGTGGAGGCGTCTGAGGCGAGGCCCGGCGAGCAGCCTAGCAGATGTGAGCGCCGGTGGCCTTGGCGAAGCGGCAGACCGGGTGGTGCAAGCCAGGCGCCGCGGATCGGACCATACAGCGAACAGCGCACACGGACCACGAAGCTTGACCATGGCGGCGGGCTCGTGGGGATGGATCTGGCGACAGATCGAGAAGCTGGGAATCGGGAAGAGCTCCTCGGTTATCGGAGATGAGCTCGAGGTGGCGGGGGCGGATCGAGCGAAGCAATCGCGGCAATGACGGCGATGTCAGGTGAAGATGAGCTCGATGGCGAGTACGAAGCGCTCCGCTCGATTAGATGCTTAGGATGGGCCGAAGTCGATGGTGGCCTCCTCTGGATGCGGTCTCGAGGCTTGGGGGCCGTGGCGCGACGATGGCGTTAGCCATGGCGGACGGCTCGGGAAGCCTCGAGCAGACGAGCATAAGTGAGAAGGGGAGGACAGGGGCTAGGGTTACTAGGGAGAGAGGGGGATGGAGGAGCTCCGAAAGGCGGGGATGAGCTCGGGAAGCTAGGAGCTAGTGGTGGCCTTGAATCGGCGGCGGCGGCGAGGTAGATGGGGCGATGGCGATGATGCGAGGCGGCCCGGTTGAGCTGATGCTCGTAGTAGATGCAGCGAGCGTGGGTGGTTCTTCGGTCATGATCCGGCGAGGATCTCGGTGGCTCTGGGTAAGGCAATGGCGATGGCGAGGCGCCCGCGAGGAGAGAAACGCTTGAGCGAGTGAGGGAAAAGGTCACAGGGCTGCTAGGGTTCGAGGAGGGCTCCTTATCCCGGAGGAGCCGTGGGATGGCCTCCAGGCGCCCTTGATGGCCATGGCGGCTGGATGGTCGCCACGACCCCACGGTGAGCAGGAGGAAGGGGGCGCTTGGGATTAGGCTAGATGGGCCAAAGGTTGATGGTTTAGTCTTCTTCTTATTTTCATTTTTTTTGTCCTTTTCTTTTCTGTTTTCTTTTAATTACGCATTAATTTTAGTTGAGTAAAATATAACAATAGCCCTAAAATAGTGTTCGAGAATAAACCCTTGTCATAAAAGTTTACCCAATTAAAATAGTTTAGCAATTTATAAAATACCAAAAGCAATAATATAACCGTTTTGCTATTGTTTAAATCATTTTAGAGTATTTAAACATTTTATAAAAGTGTGGTTTCTCCACCATAATTACCTATGCATGCGACCATCGCTTGCGAGTTCGACTACACCCGGTGATGCGACAAGTACCCGACAAGCGTGTACATCTACACCGCCAAGACCGGACCGACAAGTACCCGATGTTGCGTGTACCACTACCGTCGACCTGAACATATCTGGCGTGTACAACTACCGTCGCCGTGTACAACTACTTCCACTACTTCCACTACCGTCGCCCGAAGATGCTGGATTCGTCAAGTGCCTCTTGAAGCGAACATGAGCGACTACTTCCCTCGGCGACTCGAACCGCTCCGAAAATGCACGCTTCGAAGGTATAATCCCGAGATGATCACCCGTGGACCGAATGCATGTGTTGTTTGAGATGAATCGTTTGTTTGCACCGTGCCCGTATGATCTTTGCACGTTCCTCGTTCGCCATGCCGCCGCCCCGTGGGAACCCGGAATCCGGGAGCACCCCACCATCCTTGCATGACATCCGCACGCCTCCTTTTGCACCGGTATCTCCGTGAGCTACCGGAACCGATATGTTGCCATGGCATCATTTTCGGATATGTTGTCGTGGCATCATTTTCGGATATGTTGTCGTGGCACCATTTTTGTTTCGCCGCCGTGGCACCCTTTTCGTTCCGCCATGGTGACCAAATGCTTCATAACATGCTCAAGGCAACGTTTTCTTAAAATTGCATAAAACTTGTATATGTCATCCGCATCATGATAACAACAATTAAAATGTTTAAAATTGTGTTTGCATTAAATTGCTAAATGCATATGGGGATTTACCGGATTTGTTGTTTGTTATATCCGGCCCCATTTAAATTGTTTAGATGGTATAGTTTTGTTATGCTTCACCTCTTGCCATGTTTAACAACATTTAATATTGTTGTGTTCCTAAATGAGAGAGAACTAAATAATTGATGTGGTGTTTCGTCAATATGCAACCCGTTGCATATTGAGCTCCACTTAATTGTAGGATTGCTTGTGCACTTTTGCCATGCCATGCTATTTAAACCGGGCATGCATCATACTTGTTTGCGCATCATGCCATGTTTATGCTTGTGTGTTTACTATGTTGTTTGCTTCTTTCCGGGTTGCTTCTCTCGTTAGCTTCGGTTTCGTTCCGGAGTTGTGAGGATTCGTTCGACTTCGTCCGTTTGTCTTCTTCATGGACTCGTTCTTCTTCCTTGCGGGATTTCAGGCAAGATGACCATACCCTCGAAATCACTTCTATCTTTGCTTGCTAGATGCTCGCTCTTTTGCTATGCCTATGCTACGATGCCTACCACGTGCTATATCATGCCTCCCATATTGCCATGTCAAGCCTCTAACCATCCTTTCCTAGCAAACCGTTGTTTGGCTATGTTACCGCTTTGCTCAGCCCCTCTTATAGCGTTGTTAGTTGCAGGTGAAGATGAAGTTTGTTCCTTGTTGGAACATGGAGATGTTGTTCCTTGTTGGAACATGTTTACTTGTTGGGATATCACAATATATCTTATTTAATTAATGCATCTATATACTTGGTAAAGGGTGGAAGGCTCGGCCTTATGCAGTGTTTTGTTCCACTCTTGCCGCCTAGTTTCCGTCATACCGGTGTTATGTTCCTTGATTTTGCGTTCCTTACGGTTGGGTGATTTATGGGACCCCCTTGACAGTTCGCTTTGAATAAGACTCCTCCGGCAAGGCCCAACCTTGGTTTTACCATTTGCCACCTAAGCCTTTTCCCTTGGGTTCTGCAGACTCAAGGGTCATCTTTATTTTACCCCGGGCGGTGCTCCTCAGTGTTGGTCCAAACTAGAGCACCGTCTGGGACCATTCCTTGGCAACTTGGATTACGTCGGTACCATGACGCTTAGCTTATCCGGTGTGCCACGAGAGCGAGATATGTGCAGCTCCTATCGGGATTTGTCGGCACAGTGGTGGTCTTGCTGGTCTTGTTTTACCATTGTCGAGATGTCTTGTAGTCCGGGATTCGAGACTGATCGGGTCTTCCCGGTAGAAGGAATATCCTTCGTTGACCGTGAGAGCTTATAATGGGCTAAGTTGGGACACCCTGCGGGTATTATCTTTCGAAAGCCGTGCCGCGGTTATGAGGCAGATGGGAATTTGTTAATGTCGGTTGTAGAAAACCGAAGTTGACCTTAATTAAAATACATCAACAGCGTGTGTAACGTGATGATCTCTTCTCGGGAGTCCGGGAAGTGAACACGATGTTGGAGTTATGTTTGGCGTAAGTAGTTTCAGGATCACTTCTTGATCGCTACTAGCTTCACGACCGTGCTTTGCCTCCTCTTCTCGCTCTCTTTTGCGTATGGTAGCCACCATATATGCTAGTCGCTTGCTGCAGCTCCACCTCACTACCTGTCCTACCTTTAAGCTTAAATAGTCTTGATCTCGCATGGTGTGAGATTGCTGAGTCCCATGACTCACAGATACTTCCAAAACCAGTTTGCGGTGCCGATGAAACCGTGCAGGTGGCGCATCCGAGCTCAAGGAGGAGCTCGATGAAGATCTGTTCATTGTGTTGTTTCGTTTCAATTGATCGATAGTGGAGCCAGTTGGGACGATCGGGATCTGTGTAGCATTTGGGGTAGTCTTCTTTTATTTTGGTTCCGTAGTCGGACCTTGATTGTATCGTATGATGTAATGTTTTACTCATGTATTGTGTGAAGTGGCGATTGTAAGCCAACTATGTATCTCTTTCCTTATGTATTACATGGGTTGTGTGAAGATTACCTCACTTGCGACATTGCTTTCAATGCAGTTATGCCTCTAAGTCGTGCTTCGACCGTGGGAGATCTGACCGCATCGAGGCGTTACAAGTTAGTAATCGAGCCATCCCGACTTAGGAGCCCCTAGCTTGATTGAATTGCTGACTTTGTTGAGTCTAGAACAAAAATGTTTTGAGTCTTAGGATTATATATATCGAGAGTAGGATTCTTTTTACTCCTCGGTCCTTAAATCGCTCTGGTGAGGCATCTGACGTGAGTTTTGACACTTTCTCTTCTCAAATTTCACTAAATTTTTTTAGGATCACGCTGGTATCTTGGAATCGTTCGATGGTTTTGTGATGAGAACATTGTTCTTGGTGCCTCGACATTTAGGGGTTTTGGCGGTGTCCGGGAGTTGAGCTCCAGGTGTTGTCGTCACAATTTTATCGTTGCAGTTCGGAATACCGAGTATTGCCGACATCGAAAATCTCTTTTATGCAGTTGTTGGTGAGATAACCTCGATAACCCGATCTTTGGGCGAGCTCGAGAGTATTGCCATAACTTCGTATAACGGATGCTTTTGAAGGTCGAGGTAAGCGATTTCGGAGTTTTCTTGGTTATGTGTTGAAGGATGGATACTTTGGATCTAGGTATTGTTAGTTTGGGTGATATATTTTGTGTCCCTGTATCCCCAACACCTGATTGCATAACCAGAAAGTTTAGGGAGTTTATAAGTGGAATTCAAGTATCTCGTAGGATATCTTTCCAGCAGACACATGATACGATATGGGATCTATCATATGTTTGTTCCGGCTTATTCTGCAAGCCAAATCCTTTGTTTTTGTTCCGTTTTGTGGTATTCGAGTTGCTTCAATGCCAAGTGTTGATTCCATACCTTATTCTAAACGGTGTTCTCGTATTGCTATGTGAATACTAATCCTTCTTGATCATCTAGGTCGTCATGTTAATTATTTTCTCAACTGGCGTGCTTCTCTTCAAGTGGATTCGATCATTCCAACATTCGCAAGATCAATTCTAAGCTTTTTTCTCAACGTGTTCGTTTCATCCGACCCAAGTTGTTTTTGTTTTCCCACCCTCCCACCCTTTTTCTTCAAGGACTCAGATTTCTTAATCAAGTATCCATTTTATTGAGTGAAGTTTCTTCATTCTTTTCCTTTAGTGTTTTATCCGGTGATTTCTCATGAAGACGCTAAGGAAGCTTCAACCTTATCATTGTTCCATTCTAATTTTCTTCTCCGCTGGATTTAATTCAAGATTTCGGTGTTGATCTTATCCCTTTTCCTCTTTTCACAATGCTTTCTCATGCCGGTGTATCTCCTAATCATTCACTTCTCGCTATTCATTTGGTTGGGAGTGCTGAAGATATCTCTGAAGATTCGTGTTTCCACTCTGCATCAATTCTAGCTATTTCGAGGTCTTACCTTATTCAGCCATTTAATTCAACCGGCGCAATCTATCTTTTAAATCGTTCAACGGTGTTTCTTTTGAGTGGGCCCTAACCCACAGGTCTTTTCCCAGGATCTTACCTGACTCTTCTAATTTTTCCGGAGCTTCTAAAAATTCTTTTCTAAGTTTGACATAAGAATGGGTTTTCATCAGTCATGACTTGCTCCAAGATCTTCCAAATTCTTTTCATCGTTGGTTCAACCTTTCTAATTTCATTCCGGAGTGCCTCAACAATTCATGGTGGTGTTTCTCATCGTCATTCTCAACATTTGAAGACCAAAGAAGAGTTTCTGTTAAATCTTGCTCCATTCTCTTCAAGATTCATGGTTCTAGCTTCGTGCCATCCTCATAATTCTTTTCGATTGTGGGAATTCTTTTCACCCATTCGGAGCAATTCAGGAGTCTTTTCAGTTTTATTCTTCGGAGCCCATCATCTCAGAATTATTCATTCCAGCTTTCAGCTCTTGTTCTCCAAATCTTACCGGTGAATTGTTCAGGTATCCTTTAGTCAGCTCTTGATCTCTGCATTCACTTGTATCTAAATTCTCTCAAGTATCTTGGTTCATTTTCTAATTCTTCCCGGTGTTTCTTTATCTTTTCTTTGTTCATTTTCAATTCTTACGGAGGTTCGTTCAAGAGTTCTCTTCCTTCGTTATTATATAGATTCATTCGTTCTTTCCAATCCTACCGGTGGTTCGTTGAAGACCTTCCCAAGTTTGCGCCATATCTATCTTAATCCTCTCCACGAGAATTAGTAGTATGCCAAATCCATTGCTTGCCATCAATTTAATTGGTGAAGGATCGGCATAATGTAATTCTTATTCTTGTTTCATCGAGTAAATTCAAATTCCTTATTCCGGAGGATCATCAAAATTCTTGATTTCATTTGTTCATCTTTCATTCCGGAGTTCAAAGTTTTCTCGGTTATATCATTTCAAAGCTTCTTCTTATCACTTCAAGGCTTCACCTTGTGTTTTCAACTTCTCTTTCTTTTATCATCCTTTTCTTACCGGAGTTCTTCATGGAGGCTCTACATGGTGCTTCGTCAAGGATTCTTTTCATTCTTCAATTGTTCATCAAGATTTCTCTCGGAGTTAAGATCCGTCAAGCCATACTCTAAAATAAACATGGTGCTCAACACATGTTTTGCTTTGAGGAGCTCCAGTATTCTTCATCTTGCATTCCGAAGTGCAATTCTTTCTACCTTATCTCTTGAGATGGTGTTATGTCATTCTTGACAATTTTCCTTCATGCTTCATGATTCACATGTTGTCAAGAATGAGGTATTTTAAATCCATCAATCTCTTCATTGGAGTTATCTTGGGCTATATTTCACCTAAAGCTTTCCCTAAGGATTGTTGCTAATTATGGTGCTTATAAATGACCCAAGTTCTTCATTTGTCCTCTCGGTGAAATAAGTTTCTCGTCTCCTTGTTCATACCGATCCAATCTATTGTTTCCATTAGTGGCAGAATTTCACCTCATAATTTTGAGAAGTTTTCCATAAGTCCACTACAAGCTTGTTCTTTTCGTTGTTGGTTTTCCAACAACTTCGTTCTATCCTTCTTTTTAAGGGTGCTTTCCAAACTCATTTGTGGTAGAAGTTTTCATTTTCTTCTCCATTCCTTTATTCCAATGATCTATCTTCAATTTTTCTTCCGGAGGCATTGTGATGTTGCTCTCTTCGACCCATCATCTTGTTTTGTCAAGACCATGTCCTTTTCCTTGCTTATCGATTTAACCGGAGTGTTGTGTCTATCGTTCCTCTTTTAACCGGAGTCTCATCCAGGTGCTTTCATTTTGCCAAGTTCATGATTCTAATTCCTTCCATTTTCAGTCGGAGTGCTGCCCAAATTATATCATTCTTATTCATTCTTATCTCGTTTCAACCAGAGTGGTTCCAATTCCTTCTTGTCCATTGTACTCGTCATTCATAGCTTTGCAACCCCCAAGGTTCACATGGTGTTCCTTGTTTCTATTTTCTACTGGAATGCTCTCAATTTAGTTCAACTCTATTGTATTTTTTTCTTTCAATTTTGTCAACCTCTCAAGGTCGTTGGTTTCACTCTAAGAAGCAACTTAGTTTTACCTCTTTCTTCTTCCGTTTTTCTATCCGGCGCCATCCTAGATCTCGGGACGAGATCCTCTTGTAGTGGTGGAGTGTTGTAACGCCCCGAGACCGACGCTCCAGAAGACTTCCATATATTCCGGGTTTCGCCGTATGTTTCATTTGTGCCTGCCCTTTTATTTTTGCATTGCATCATGTCATCATGCCATCATCTCATAAATCTTTTACAACTCAACTAAATAAATGGCATGGATCTTTGATCCATTTAAATCGAGGGAATTCACCTGGTGATTCTCTTTAAAACATATCCTCTCGATATTTAGAGAACTATAGTAAATATTCCAATTATTTGGATTTACCGCAAACACACTTACAAAATATCCTAATGCCTTTGTTGTCTTAATTCTTGATCTCCAACTTTGCCATTTATTCTTTCATCTTCTTCCGGAGCTCCACCAAAAATCTCAACATTTTTGGACCATTCAAATGCCCACTTCTTATTCAAACTCATTTGAATTTAATTTAAACGAGTTCGAATCCAGTCTTCACACACACACTCACTTCTATTTTCTTGGATCAAGCTCATTTTTATGAGTCCGGGAAAATACCCTCCTGCTCAAGCTCCACCTCTAACCTCTTTTTCTTTTCTTTCTCATCTTTGTTTTTTTTCTCTTTTCTTTTAGTAGTGAGAGAGAGCCCAGCCTAGCAGCCTTGCAGCCCAGCCAGGCCTCTGGCCACTTCTTTCTCCACCTGGGCCGACCCAACCAGCCTCCTAGGCCCAGCCGCGCCCCAGCTCTAACCCTAGCCCGATCCCCTCGATCCATCTCCTCCTCGTCGTTCCCAGCGCTCTCTCCCGATCCCCATATCTCCCTCTTGATTCCCTCCAGCGCCGCCAGCGCCCGACCCCCTCTCCCTCTCCTCGCGCCCTACCCCCATCTCCCTCCGCGCGTCACCGCCGCCACGCACACCCGCATCGCCAGGGAGAGCCCCGCTCCTCCCGATACCCTCGTCACCTCCACCGCGCCCGAACCCTCCTCTCGCTCGTCGCCCGCCTCGGGGTCCTCCCCGCCGCCTTGGTCCCTGCGGAGCTCCTTGCCACATCTCTGCCGCGCCCGCCTGGCAGCCGCCTCCCGCAATCCTGCGATGTCGCCTCGCCCTTGTCCCCCGTCGCCGTTCGAAGCTGCGACCGTCCCCGTGCACTGGCGCCATGGCCAGCACCACTACCTCCCCTTGCTCCGAAGCCCGCCGTCCACCTTCCCCGTGGCTGAGATCCACTCCGACGCCCCCTGCCTCACGTTTCCCTCCTCCGCCGTCGTCGTCTTCGGTAGGAGCAGGAGCCCCCATGTCCGCCCCAAGATCCTCAGGAGGCCCGCACCTTCGCCTCCTCTGCTTCGACCGAGGAGGACGAGCAGCGTTGCTTCCTGCTCGATCCGCCTGCACGCGACCCCGCGTTGACTTCCCCTGCTCCACCACCATCAGCGCCCGGTAGCACCTCCTCTGTTCGTGACTTGTGATGCTGCCCCTTTTGTCGTTGCCAAGGCCACTGAATCCAGGGACACAAGACCGCCTCAGTGGATTCCATTTGACAAGTTCCTCTCGGCGACCCTGAACATCTACGTGGATTCGTCAAGTAGCACGACGACCATCGCTTGCCAGGTTCGACTACACCCGGTGATGCGACAAGTACCCCGACAACATGTACATCTACACTGCCAAGACCGGACCGACAAGTACCCCGATGTTGCGTGTACCACTACCGTCGACGAACATCTCTGGCGTGTACAACTACCGTCGCCGTGTACAACTACTTCCACTACTTCCACTACCGTCGCCCGAAGATGCTGGATTCGTCAAGTGCCTCTTGAAGCGAACATGAACGACTACTTCCCTCGGCGACTCGAACCGCTCGAAAATGCACGCTTGAAGGTATAATCCGAGATGATCACCCGTGGACCGAATGCATGTGTTGTTTGAGATGAATCGTATGTTTGCACCGTGCCGTTTGATCTTTGCCGCGTTCCTCGTTCGCCATGCCGCCGTCCGTGGGAACCCGGAATCCGGGAGCACCCCACCATCCTTGCATGACATCCGCACGCCTCCTTTTGCACCGGTATCTCCGTGAGCTACCGGAACCGATATGTTGCCATGGCATCATTTTCGGATATGTTGTCGTGGCATCATTTTCGGATATGTTGCCGTGGCACCATTTTTGTTTCGCCGCCGTGGCACCCTTTTCGTTCCGCCATGGTGACCAAATGCTTCATAACATGCTCAAGGCAACGTTTTCTTAAAATTGCATAAAACTTGTATATGTCATCCGCATCATGATAACAACAATTAAAATGTTTAAACTTGTGTTTGCATTAAATTGCTAAATGCATATGGGGATTTAGCGGATTTGTTGTTTGTTATATCCGGCCCCATTTAAATTGTTTAGATGGTATAGTTTTGTTATGCTTCACCTCTTGCCATGTTTAACAACATTTAATATTGTTGTGTTCCTAAATGAGAGAGAACTAAATAATTGATGTGGTGTTTCGTCAATATGCAACCCGTTGCATATTGAGCTCCACTTAATTGTAGGATTGCTTGTGCGCTTTTGCCATGCCATGCTATTTAAACCGGGCATGCATCATACTTGTTTGCGCATCATGCCATGTTTATGCTTGTGTGTTTACTATGTTGTTTGCTTCTTTCCGGGTTGCTTCTCTCGTTAGCTTCGGTTTCGTTCTGGAGTTGTGAGGATTCGTTCGACTTCGTCCGTTTGTCTTCTTCATGGACTCGTTCTTCTTCCTTGCGGGACTTCAGGCAAGATGACCATACCCTCGAAATCACTTCTATCTTTGCTTGCTAGATGCTCGCTCTTTTGCTATGCCTATGCTACGATGCCTACCACGTGCTATATCATGCCTCCCATATTGCCATGTCAAGCCTCTAACCATCCTTTCCTAGCAAACCGTTGTTTGGCTATGTTACCGCTTTGCTCAGCCCTCTTATAGCGTTGTTAGTTGCGGTGAAGATGAAGTTTGTTCCTTGTTGGAACATGGAGATGTTGTTCCTTGTTGGAACATGTTTACTTGTTGGGATATCACAATATATCTTATTTAATTAATGCATCTATATACTTGGTAAAGGGTGGAAGGCTCGGCCTTATGCACAGTGTTTTGTTCCACTGTGCGCCCTAGTTTCCGTCATACCGGTGTTATGTTCCTTGATTTTGCGTTCCTTACGGTTGGGTGATTTATGGGACCCCTTGACAGTTCGCTTTGAATAAGACTCCTCGGCAAGGCCCAACCTTGGTTTTACCATTTGCCACCTAAGCCTTTTTCCCTTGGGTTCTGCAGACTCAAGGGTCATCTTTATTTTACCCCGGGCGGTGCTCCTCCAGTGTTGGTCCAAACTAGAGCACCGTCTTGGGACCATTCCTTGGCAACTTGGATTACGTTGGTACCTGTGCGCTTAGCTTATCCGGTGTGCCACGAGCGAGATATGTGCAGCTCCTATCGGGATTTGTCGGCACACGGGTGGTCTTGCAGGTCTTGTTTTACCATTGTCGAGATGTCTTGTAGTCCGGGATTCGAGACTGATCGGGTCTTCGGTAGAAGGAATATCCTCCGTTGACCGTGAGAGCTTAATTTGGCTAAGTTGGGACACCCTGCAGGTATTATCTTTCAAAGCCGTGCCCGCGGTTATGAGGCAGATGGGAATTTGTTAATGTCGGTTGTAGAAAACCGAAGTTGACCTTAATTAAAATACATCAACGCGTGTGTAACCGTGATGGTCTCTTCTCGCGGAGTCCGGGAAGTGAACACGTGTTGGAGTTATGTTTGGCGTAAGTAGTTTCAGGATCACTTCTTGATCGCTACTAGCTTCACGACCGTGCTTTGCCTCCTCTTCTCGCTCTCTTTTGCGTATGGTAGCCACCATATATGCTAGTCGCTTGCTGCAGCTCCACCTCACTACCCTGTCCTACCTTTAAGCTTAAATAGTCTTGATCTCGCGGGTGTGAGATTGCTGAGTCCGTGACTCAGATACTTCAAAACCAGTTTGTAGGTGCCGATGAAACCGTGCGGTGGCGCATCCGAGCTCAAGGAGGAGCTCGATGAAGATCTGTTCATTGTGTTGTTTCGTTTCAATTGATCGAGAGTGGAGCCAGTTGGGACGATCGGGGATCTGTGTAGCATTTGGGGTAGTCTTCTTTTATTTTGGTTCCGTAGTCGGACCTTGATTGTATCTGTATGATGTAATGTTTTACTCATGTATTGTGTGAAGTGGCGATTGTAAGCCAACTATGTATCTCTTTCCCTTATGTATTACATGGGTTGTGTGAAGATTACCTCACTTGCGACATTGCTTTCAATGAGGTTATGCCTCTAAGTCGTGCTTCGACACGTGGGAGATATAGCCGCATCGAGGGCGTTACACTGACCCAAGTCAGGTGACTTGCATAACAAATATATGTTTTTACACAGCAAAAGATCCATAAAAACAACAACATAAAGAAAAACTATCACTTCTCGCGGAAAGAGACGGCCTCGTTGTCTTTGGCTGCCGGCGCGAACCAGCCGACGCTGCCGATGTGTGTCTCTGCACCGTGGTTGTCCTCGGCCTCCAGCTACTCGTTCAAGCGGGCGTCTGGGCGCTTCTGCGGGACGAGAGCACAACCAGTTCAAGTCGAGGGCGTCCGGTTCCGCTGCAGGAGGGCCTAGATGGCAGCGGCATCCGCAAGGCGCTCGCGTCGAGTCGAGCCTCCGCCGCCCGGTTCAAGTCTAGGGCGTCGGTTTCGCTGCGGAGGCGTCGATGAGAGCGGCATCCAGCGCTTCTGCGTCGAGTCGAGCCTCTGCTGCCCGGTTCAAGTCCAGGACGGCCGGTTCCGCCTGCAGGAGGGCCTCGATGGCAGCGGCATCCGCACGCTCCGCCTCAAGTTGAGCCTCCGCCGCCCGGTTCACATCCACAACATCCGGTTCCGCCTGCAGGAGAGCCTCGATGGCAGTGGCATGCGCGCGCTCTGCGTCGAGTTGAGCCTCTGCCTCCTGGTCCTCCTGTAGTATCACCATGTTGAACCGCTGGTCCGCCTACACCATGGGGGACTCAGACGCCGGCACGAAGTCGACGTCCATTGTCTCATACCCATCGGGGCCTTCTGCGCCGCGACCTCCGCCATGAACATTGGATCGGCTTCCTCCTCCTCATAGCTTGGCTCCAGAGAACTCGGGGATTGGCCCGCTGCAAAGCGAGCTTGGGAACGGAGGTCTGTGGCGCCGACCGGCGCCGCGATTTCTGCGCGGCACTCCGACGTCAGCATCTTGTAGTAAGTGATCTTGCGGCGCACCATGGCTTTCCGGCGAACTAGGGGACGCTTGATGTGGGCTAGGGGATCGAAAGGTGGGGGAATGGGCTGGAGATTTGGTGTGGTTTTAGGGCAGTGGCTGGCGTAGGCCGAGCAGCGAAAGGTTACGGTGTGAATAGTGGTTCCGTGACGACCGGTCAATCAGTTTCGGCTGTACATCGCTCTTGTCGCGTTCGCGTTGCAGCCCGCACGCTGGACCCTCCCGTCGCTCACCAAATGGAGCGCGCCGTCTTGCGTTTTGCTCGCTTGTGGGCCGCGATTGAGAGCAAACCGGCGTCCCTCCCTCCCCTCCCCGCCAGCGTCATTTATTATACCACCACTCCCTCCGTTTTATGCGGAGTAAATAAAAACAGAGGAGTATACTACGGATGAGAATCCCGAGCGTGGCGAACCCATTGAGTAACTGACATGCGGGGCCTAGCAAGCATGGGGCCTGCCAGTAAGTGACCAAAAGGGAGGGTAAGGCAGGGATACCTACGTCAGAGGATCCACTTCCACTATACTACTTTGACCAAATGTTAGAGTAATAATGTATGACATGCAACTTACACAAATTTTAGAGTAATAATATATGACATGCAACTTACACAAAGCATACAGGGTCTAATGCGTTTTTCGAGGCTAATTTTGACCAAATGTTAGAGTAATAACATATGACATGCAACTTACACAAAGCATACGGTCAAATTCGCATCTGAAAGGAGTTTCCAATGATATAATTTTCACATTATACATCTCATGTACTATTAATCTTGTCAATAGTCAAATTGGAAACCATCTCGAGTACAAATCTAGGAGTACGTACAAATCTAACAATATTGATTGGGCGTTGTTGAATGTTGATACCTTTTTGATCAAAGTAGAGATACTTTGACTACACATAAAACTTATATGTAAACTAGAAAGGATAGGAGGAGTATATTGTACTTTCAAAAGCAAGCGAACATTGAATACCCTTTATATATGATTTGCGGTTGCTATAATCACGGTTCAAAATTTTGAATCCGCCTTAGGTATCACGTGCCCCACTCGTTCCCTCTCGATTTCATCTCGGGTCCGGAGATCTATTGAAAGAGGACTAGGGTGGGTACATGCGAATGATACTCGGCGGAATGTTCAAATGAGGCATGCGGGAGGATGGACTCGATTGGAGGCGACATGATCGATGGAGAAGAGGGTTGAGAGGAATGAGAAATAAGCAAACGCCACATGATTATACTTGAACCGATCAAATAAACAATAAGTTGTCTCGCTTGGCCTACATAGTGAAAGGCCTAATGCGCAACGCGGAGCACTGACGCTCGAATATGGCCGGGAAAACAGGGAAACCGACATGTGGGGCACACCCATCGGGACGACATAGCGCAGACTAGTCCAATGGAGGAGCTGGCCCACGTCCTCCTCGCCACCAACAACCGTTCATGTAGGTCGTTGGGTCCAACAACGGGGCGCAGCTCCTACACCGCCTCTGGACACGGCGACCGCGGTGAGCGACACGCTCATATCATCGCTAGACACAGTCGGTTTCAGTGTGCCGAGGGTGGCGTTTGTGCTGTGGCACGACCAACGGTATGTTTGGTTCGTGCCCAAGGTTGCTCCATCAAAGCATTGGGTAGCCAAAAATTTGGTTGAGGTATTGGTTGCCCATGATATGCCCGACATTGGCAAGAAAAATGAACTAGAGTTGGCTAGAGTTCATTGGCATGCCAAAGAAATGGCAACCATCCAAACAAAGACCAATCTTTGGGTCATGACCAAAATTTTGGTTGAGGTATTGGTTGCCCATAATTTGGCCTAAAGTGTCAAGAAAAATGAACTAGAGTTGGCTAGAGTTCATTGGCATGCCAAAAAAATGGCAACCATCCAAACAAAGACCAATCTTTGGGTCATGACCAAAATTTTGGTAAGGTGCACTTTGGCCACAATCCAAACACACCCCAACACCCGAACTCATTGAGGATGCACGGGGCGCCGCGGCGCGTCCGCGGAGTGGTGTAGCGTGGCCAACTGCATCCTCTGGACCTGAGACCATGCCGGGTCGTCTTGCTTTTTCAATGACATGCGGGGATCGTATGTGAGCAAAGGCCATCTCCAATGTTGCCACGACCACAGCTAACTACCCTGGCACACCAAAACCCTCGTCCCTCGCGCCGTCGCGTGGTGCATTCCCAGCCGGCGCCAGCTGCCCACATTCATGCTGTCTGTTCGTATGTCATCGTTAAGAGGCTCGGTGCCCGAGGAACCAACTCCGGCGACTTAATGACGCACCCGGACGCTTGGCCTCACCGGAATGCGCTACTTAAAGCGGCAACGCCTAGCTAACCTCCACACCATAGCGCATCGTCCTCCTACCTGGCACCACATCCGCCATGACCGCAAGTGCGAACGCTCTGCAGGAGAGCTTATCTTCGGGGATGAAGCTCGAGGTTGCCGCCCTTGCTCAAGTCGCCTCTCGTGACGCAATAGCGGCATAGCCGGACGCGGACGCGGCCGCACAAGCGGTGGCCACGCTGGCGGCTGACGACAGGAGCACCGTCAGCCACGCGTCCTACCTGTCGCCGTCCAACATCCGGCATCGCCGAGGTCGGGGACTCCTCCGAGGATGAGTAGGGCATGGGAGGCGGCAGGGCATGGTGTGCCAACTGGTCGGTCCGTATCCCGTGTTCTACTCTTCCTCGCCGGAGACCGCACCTTCACTTCACGAGTCTTGAGCCCCGCCCCCGTACATAGAGATCGCAGATGGAGGACGTCGGTCGCCGCCGCAGAATAGGTTTAGGGTCGGGTTTCTTTTATTTTTCTGTCCTATAAAAGTTCGAAATGTAATGAAAATCTGCCGTGTTTGCATTAATCTCGGCCGGTGTATATGAACTTTCACAATAATATACATATTGTAGGAGTACTAGCAAGATGCCCGTGCGTTGCACGGAAGATCAAGATCTTGTGGGAGAAAAGGATGAACGAGGGAAAGCCTTATCTGCAAATGTGGAGAGGAGTGCGGGTAAATTGTCATAGTTTCCTTCCTATCCGTTAGATATAGATCGGACGGCCTATATTGCAGGATGACAGGCACACCATCATCACCAACTCTTCTTTTTATTGAACCGAGACAAATCTAACATGCGAAGTAAAATAAACACATAGGGTCTATACATACACAAATTATCTTAGGCACTCCAATAGTACGTCCACTACACATTCACACATCTTTCTACATCTATGGGAACCTACGAAAGGGTTAACGTAAATTGCCTCTCTCTCTCCTCCCCTGATTTTCATGGTGGTGGGCCCCTCCCTCCCCCCAATCTACAATCAACAGCTCACATGTTTCACATTACGTTAATTATGTAACTGGGATTACGTAGGTGTAGCATTACTCGTCCTAAAAAACCCAACTAAGCCAACCTCCCAGCATATCACGCGGGAAAAGACTCGGCCGCGCCGTTTTAGTCGAGATTACTGGATTACTAGTAGTAGTATCGATGGATCGCGCGAAGCAACAAATTTTTTTAGGGGGCGAAGCACCTAGTTTAAAAGGAAAAAAGGTGGTACACTCACAACACTTCTGTCGCGGTCGCATTGCACCACACACGTTCGGTCCTGCACACGGCTCACGCATAAGCGGGCAGCGCTTGCTTGCCTCTTCAGCGACACGTGGGACTGCACTTGGAGAAACCGACCATGCGCCAAACTCCCCCACCCACGCGCGAAAATCCTCCCCCACCCACACAAAAATTCCCCCAAACCGATTCAACCGCCCTTCGCCAACTAGCCAATAATATTCCCCAAACCCCTCCCCCGTCCCCTCCACTCCATTCGCTCCACCAAAGCCGCCTTCCCCGCCAGCGCCCGATCGTCGGCGCCACGGTTCAGCGATCCTCTCGCTCCACATATGCTCTCGTGGTATCGTCCTCTAGCAGCGCCGCCACCTCAGCTACGTTCTTGTGGGGCGCGACGGCGGTCAGCGCCACCACCATGGCGATGTTCGTGTGGAGGCATACGACGGTCAGCTTCTCCCACGGTACGCGCATTCTAGACTGAGGCCCTGTTCATGTCGGTGTAGCGCTGAATGTTAGCTGATAGATGCTGTTAATCTCACTATTTGCTGAAGTAGTTTACTTTCAATATGCTCTGCTTAAGAAGCTTCCTTGCCCTGTTTTGCACTCAATCTGCTTAGCTGAGATGGCATGCCAAGGCCGATTAGTTGCTAAAATATCCTGCCATATATTTATTGTGATGTAGATTGCCATGGTCTAGTAGCCAATCTGTTATGTGAAATAGCTCTACACCTTTTTATACTCGATCTTTGTTGCTGCGATGGCATTTGATAGTTCGATGGCTGTGTGCTCGGCCTCATTGACTGCTGAAACAGCCTGCCATAATTTGGCACTCAAATCTGTTTGCTGAATTAGCTTTACATATATTTTGTTACTTAGATCTGCTCGTCCAAATATCTTGCCATAGCTTTAGACATCGACCTAGGTATTTTTTTCTGGACTTCATAAAAAAGCATATGTGTTTTTCCATTAATATCTAGTAGAAGAACTAATTTGTATGTCTAATAGATGGACAGGACTTGGATAACTTCTGCTCGAAGATTCTCCGTTGCATCTGTCGAGGGGGTTGAAAACTTCATGAACTTTATCGGAGCTGAGTATGGTGGTCCGAAATCAGATGTGCTCTGCCCGTGTAGCAGTTGTATGAATTCAGTTACAAGACCCCAGTCAACTGTGCAAAATCATCTACACTTGTATGGGATATCGGACACATATACTAGGTGGGTTCATCATGGTGAAGCTGTGAACGTCAATGTTATTGACTACGTGGAAGCAGCAGATCACCATCTTGATCTGCCTGATGCTCAGGTGGAAGAGGAGGAGGAGGTGGTGGTGGCGGAGCCAGCGAGTTTGACCAACATTGAAACAATGCTACGAAATGCTCGTGCATTCCGTGAACTTTCACCTGCAGAAGAAAAACGGTGGGCCCGCATGTTGGAACAATGCAACGTTGTTGTCACCCCAGGAAATAAGTTGTCAGTATTCTCAGCTATGGTCACCTTTCTTCAGGTGAAGACATCTAAGCGGATGACCAACAAATCATTTGATGCAATGTTGGCTGCTTTCCGCAAATCTTTCCTAGATGCGTCTGAGCTGCCACACACCTACAGTAAAATGAAGAATTTCCTTCATGCAGTTGGAATTGGATATGATATGATCCATGTTTGTAAGAATAATTGTGTTACATTAGGAAGGTTTATGCCAACTTAAGTGAATGCCGAAATGCAAATCATCAAGATGGAAAGATGGCGATCTTTGTGAAGAGGATTCCTCATAATGTTACGAGACATTTTCCAATTGCACCAAGATTGCAGAGGTTGTTTCATGATCTTTGAAACAAGAGAGGATGTCTTGTGGCATTGTAGGAACCAGGAACACAGAGATCGAATGTAATGAGCCATCCATCTCATGGTAGTGAGTGGAAAAGCTTCAATGATAAACACAAAGAGTTTGCTGCTGACCGAGAAACATTAGACTTGGCTTAGCTTGGATGGATTTAACCCATTTGGCCACCAGGCGCCACATATAGCATGTGGCGATTGCTTGTTATCCTTACAACATGCCTCCAAATGTACGCACCAAAGAATCAAACAACATGATGGCCTTGCTCATCCTAGGTCCAAAAAGTCCTAGAAAGGATTTGGATTTGTTCATGGAGCCTCTTGTGAAGGAACTTCAACATCTATGGAAGGGTGTTCTCACTCGAGACCTATATAGCAGCCCACCAGCTGATTTCTTTCTGCGTGCTGTTATAATTTGGTGCATCCATGATTATCCGGCTTTGGGCACTATGTCGTATGAGCGACACATGGTTACAATGCATGTGTTCCCTGTGACAGGAATCCGCTGTCATACGCAATACTTAGCAAGATCTGTTACATTGGACACCGTCGTTTCCTTGCCAAGGACAAGCCGCATCCTAGAAAATACCGAGGAAATGTGTTCAATGCAAAGCATGAAAACCATGATGCGCCAAAGAGGCTCACCGCCGATGAGTTGAAAGTGGAATTAGAGAAGGTCAGGCATATTACACCAGGAAACCATCCTAGTAATGGTGGCGGGAAAAGGAAGCGTGGCAGGGCAGAAGAGAGATTATTGTTTACCCGCAGGTCCACTTTGTGGGACTTGGAGTATTGGAAAGATTTGGATCTGCTGCATAATCTTGATGTGATGCACATCGAGAAAAATATATGTGACAGCATTATCGGAACACTCCTTAATATTGAAGGTAAGACGAAAGGTACCTTAAAATCTAGGATTGATTTGACACACCTGGGTATCAGAAAGGATTTGCGGGTGCAAGATGAAGGTAAACCACGGGATATGGCACCGGTGTATGCGTCTTGGACAAGGTAAAAGAAAAGAATTCTGCGAGGTCTGTCACATGTGAGATTCCCACATGGATTTGCTTCCAACCCTAAAAGGAGAGTCAGTGCAGATGGAAACAAGGTACAAGGGTTGAAAACTCATGACTGCCACGTCCTACTTCAAAGGGTTTTACTGTTATCCTTAGAGGATTGGGCATACGACTTATCTGAGTAGTTGCAGAGTTGGGACAATTCTTGAGGAACTCTGCAGTAGAAATATCAGGATAGATGCTTTGGAGCATCTTAGAGACAAGATACCAACTATCCTATGCGACCTTGAGAAGATATATCCTCCAGCCTTGTTTGATGTGATGGTGCATTTGGCTGTTCATCTACCTGATGAGGCACTACTTAGAGGTCCAGTACACTATGGCTGGATGTACCCTATTGAAAGGCGGCTAGGCACTTTCAAGGGCTACGTTAGGAACAGAGCTAGACCAGAGGATTCCATTGCAGAGGCCTACATTGCTACAGAAGTGTTGACATTCTGCTCAAAATACATTGAAACAATTGATCAGCTTAGCAAAGAGGTGGGTGAAGACAATCCCGGGCTCAATGTTTTTGATTATTCTGTTTGAGTTACAGGGAAGAGTCGACAAGAGGACAAACCTAAAGATTTGGACAAAATGGTTTGGTATGTGTTGAATAACTATCCTGAGATGCTACCTTATATCAAGTAAGTGCAGTACTGCAGCTTATACATCGTAATCTACTAAACTTGCAGCACATTCTTATATATTTAGATGTTTGACGCGATCACTATGTTGTGCAGCATCTACAAAGAGGAGTTACTGCCGCAAAATCCAAGAAACATTGACAAACTGGTTATGGAAGGATTTGCGAAATGGTTCAAGAACCATGTAAGCTTTTGAAGTGCACTGTCAGTTTTTTTAATATATTGAGTACATAAGATGATCAGCTTGTCTATTTTCTAACCATAGGTTAAGAAGATGCGGGAGGATGGGCAAGCAGTTGATGATGCCCTTTACTCACTAGCAATGGGTCCTGATACTCGGGTAAGACATTATGAATCTTGCGTTGTTGGAGATGTGCGCTACAGCACCCTTGCACGAGACGAAGGTAGGAAGACACAAAACAGTGCCATCATGAGCACGGATACATATGACAAAGAGACAACTGAAATGTATGCTAACATAACAAACGTTGTTCGATTGCGGTATATCTCCATTTAGAGGATCATCGGTGTGTGGTTACTTGTAGTTGTCGTTGGTATAACCTGTTTTTCCAGGATCACAAAACCCAGAGCTGATGATTATTTCAAATCCATCAATGTCAAGGCGGCGTACCAGACCAACGAGCCTTTTATTTTGGCAAATCAAGGAACACAGATATTTTTCTTGGAAGACACATTTGCACGTAGCGATGGTGGAGAGTATTGCAAAGGTTTGAGCAGAGGAACTCTTTTAATGAAGTTGCACAACAAGATGATGCTTACACGCTCACGATGTACAAGATAACACAGATGTTCCTAATATCTTTAAGAACCATCACGTCAATGATGCCGCGAAAAGATTATGCGTCGTCTTTGTGGGCATACAAGAGTTGATCAAGAAGAAGCCAGCGTTCGAGGGCGTTGAGGACAAAGAAGAAGATGACACCGTGGGGAATTACAATTCAGGTGATACACATGGCGAAGATGTTGGCGCTGCTGCTGCGGATGATGATTGCATTGCTTTTGTCGTATTTGCTCGTCGGAAGATATTTTTTATCTACTATGTGAAATTGTGTTTGCTATGACAACTGAAACCGATGAACATGTTGTTTAGTATTTTCTTTGTGAGAACATCACTTGTTATGTATGCTGATTTATGTTTGGTGATTGTATGACAACTAAAACATGATGACATTGTTGTTTAGTTGTACTCATATTTGGCTGTGAAACTTGAATTTGATGACATAGTTTGCTGTTGGACTGCAATTTGCTCGGCGTCTTGAATGAGAACAAAGCTGACCCGACGGGGCCTCTGCTATTTATTTATTTATATGAGCAAAGGGATACCCCTGATTTCCGTTAATAGAAATCATTAGATGTTCACAACACTACACCCAGCCTACTACGGGTTTCATTCATTACTAGTTTCACAAAGTGCTCATGTCATAGCCTTGAATACATCACGAGTGCTACATACACTGCAAATAAAGAGACAATCATCCTCTGAGCACATCGATTTTGCCCATTATCTTCACAAGCTCTTTCATCTCCTCATTCTTTGTCAAGGCCGTTCAGCAGTATGTTGCTTGGCCATGATCGAGAAACTGCATCTTTAACCTTCGCTCTGCATCTTCCTCTTCTGTCGTTCCTTTAGTTACTTGTCCAACACCCCAACCTGCTGTTATTGGGATTCCTCGGCTAACCAAATAATCAGCGTAGTTGCATTCCCCCACATCAGCAACTTCCTAGAAATACAAATCACACGAATCTTCCCTTTTCTGCACGAATCAAATTGGAAGATCATCAACCAAACTATTAAAAAATCAGCAAACTGAAAGCAGCAGAACAACACTTAAACATATTATTACCCCATGATTCGGGCATTTGTAGAAGACTCGGCCAGGGTTGCGGATTGTGGTTGAGATGCGACGGATGACTTTGCGTGATTTGCAGCAGTGGCACCACACCAACGGTAGCGGGTTGCGATGAGCAATCGGCTGCAGTGCACGTGCCGACGGGGGTGTGATGAGACCCACAGGCGATGGTACGGGTGGCGACTTGGCGCATATCTGGTTGTTTCCTGCTGAAGAGCAGGTGGACGAGCACCCATCGGACATGGTTGCTGCGCCGAGCTTCGATGCTAAGCGAGTAAGTAGAGAAGAGGAGAAGCGAACGTTGGATATGTCAGTTTCGTTACTTGCAGAGTAGCATAGCACCATATATAGTCATAGTCTAGGTTTGGATTCGAACCAGCTACAGGACCACGTCTTTCTTTTTTCTAAAACTCAGCAACGTCTCTTTACTAATACACTAGCTTGTTATGTACGCCTTCCCAAGTCTTTGATTTTCTTTCCCTTTTTTTGGGAGGAAGGAAGGAGGACAAAATTGAGAGTTCCTAGGACTCGAACCCAAGACCTCTCGATTGAAAACCAAGGGTGCTAGTCACTTATGAGGCGAACCTTCCCTGTGAGGAGGACGGTAGACGAACGCATTTTCCTCGCAGTTTTCTTCCTATATATAAACAAGTATGCTACTTGGTGTCCGCTAAGTCAACAAACAATTCTGCCAACCTTGACCATTGGATTGACATTCGACGTCTGCCGCATTTCTTCAGTCTCTTCTTCCTCGAGCCGCCAAAGCCAAACTAGCGCCGGCGGGACCGCCTGCTCCCGCCTCCCACGGCTGGCTGTGATCTTCCCCGGCTCCTGTTCGTTCCCGTCCGAGGCCTCACCATCGTCCTCCACCTTGGTTCACTCGCTGTGGTGCCGCCCCCCGGTGTTGTCAATATGGTCAACAACCGAGAGGAATAAGGAGATGACTATACATGGTGAGGATGACAGTAGGGACCCAGCAGCGCGCGCAGTAATTTTGTTTTTTCGGGATGGAGAAGGGTGTCAACTGGGTTGTGCGGGACCCGTGGCCCGTCTAGCCCAGGCTTTTGTTTCATATGTTTAGCACATGACCAGCCTAGTTTGTTTTTTCCTTTCTGGAAAATCGCTAGCCAGCTATTTTGTTTTTTGCAGAATAACCAACATAGGCCTACTTGCTTTTCTACGCCCTGCTGGGCTAGAAATCTTTCAAGACGAGGAGGGATGCATTTTGCCCAGAAAATGGGCTAGAAGTAATAAGAAATGGGCTATAAGTAATAATAAATGGGCTGTAAAATGAAAAAATAAAGCAAACAGGCAATTAGTTCCAAAATATTGTTTTCTTTCGGATTTTGATATTTTAAATTTCATTGTTTTTGTGCGGGTAAAATTTCATTGAATTTAAATTAAGGTATATTTAGATTTAAAATTAATTTGAATCTGGCTAAAAATTTGGGCTGTATGCTGTTTGGGACAGATTTGGAGGCTGACTTGTGGGTCTACTAGGTTGGCGTGTACTTTGGCTTTGTCAACTTAGTCCACAAGCGATTCTAGCAGCGATGGATCGTTGGATGTTAATCCAACGGCCGTCCGCTTCTTCAATATCTCGATCTTCTTGCTCCGGCCGCCCAAACCAGCTCCGTGGGACTGCTGCTCCCGCCTCCCATGGCGGGGTCTTTGCCCCGCACAGCCGCACCGCCCCACCCTACTTCATTGCTGGCCAGGCCATTCCTCTACTCACCCACACCTCCTGTTATTTTTGGCGACGGCGGCGGACGATAAACCTCGTACTCCCCACCGTGTGGGCAACCATTGCCGAGTCTTCCCGGCTCCGTGCGTTCCTTCCTAGGCCTCACCGTCGTCCACCGCCATGGTGCTCTCGGCGCTGCCTGGTCAACGTGGTCAACGAACGATATCCATCGGCCGTGGACTGTACGCGCAAAATAATGATTCCTCCACCTGACAGCTAGGACCCACCGGAAGGGCCTCTGTATTTCACAAAAAAAAAACGTTCCCTCCGCTGACATGTCGGACCCACCAGCTATATCTTCGCACGCAAGGAAGTGCCTCCTTATTAAGCACAAAAATGAATACCCCCTGCTAGCTGGGACCCACCATAGTGGGAGGATGACTTGTGGGCCAACTAAGTTAACGGGGACGGAGGGCTTTGTCAACTTAGTCAATATGAACGATTCTAGCTCCAGTGACCGTACAACGTCCATCCAACGGCCGTAGTGCTTCTTCAACCTCTGGTCTTCTTGCTCCAGCCGCCCAAAGCAGCGCCGGTCGTGCCGCATGCTCCTGCCTCCCGTGGCCGGCTGTGCTGCCGCGGAGGCCTCACCGCCCCCTACTATTCCCAACGCTAGCCAGGCCCTGCGGCGACGGCAGCCTCACACAGCAGCCGAATCAGTGAACCCTCGTACTCCTCTCCGCGCGGGCTTCCACTATCGCGTCTTCCTCGGCTCCGCGTCGTCCCCTTCCTAGGCCTCGCCGTCGTCCACCGCCGTGGTGCTCTCGGCGCGGCCTGGTCAACGTGGTCAAGAAACGACTTCCATCGGACGTGGACTATACATGGAGAGGCTGACAGCTGGGTTCACGGCCGCAGCAAGGAAGTGCCTCCTTATTACGTGGAAAATAATGATTCCTCCACCTGACAGCTGGGCCCCACCGGATGGGCCACTGTATTTCGCGAAAAAACGTTTCCCCCTGACTGCTGGGACCCAGGAGCTTCATGTTCGCATGCAAGGAAGTGCGTCCGGGCAAAAAAAAAACGATTCGCCCCCTGACTGCTGGGACCCACCAGCTACATCTTCGCACGCAAGGAAGTGCACGGCGGTCGGGACCCACCTGGTCGAGCGCACGTGGCGTTATCATTCTGGTCGCGAACGTATGCGTACATATATATTGGTGGATGTAGAGGCGCGCGCGTGTCGTAGTAGAAGCGCGCGACGTAGCATGTACACGCACGTCTGGCGCCGGTGCAAGAAAGAAAATACGGCCACGTATGTGTACATACGGGCGGGGTCTCGAACGCCTACTCACGCATACGTACGGCCAGGGATCGTGTACATGGCTGGGTCGGAACAGAGAAACAACGTCGTCGTCGTGTTCATGGGGAGGCAACGGAATGCGTCGTGTTCATGGGGAGGCAACGGAATGCCTCGTGTTCATCGGGAGGCAACGGAACGCGTGTGAGCCAACCGGCTGGGTCGGAACGGAATGCGTCGTCGTGTTCATCGGGAGGGCTTGGACGGAACAGGCGATGGAAACGAGGCCTGGCGTACTACAGAAGGGAGGAAACGGCCTTGTGTTCAACCGGCCACGTTCGAAACGGGGGTCCTGTTGATCGGGAGAAGTGCAGCGTACCGCAAAGCGGAGAAGCGGAACTCCTATGGTGAAGCGGGGTCTGTTGATCGGGAAGGGTGTGGCGTACCATAAACGGACGAAACGGACCTCCTACGGTCGAAACGGGGTCTGTTGATCGGGACGGTGTGGCGTACTGCAAAACGGACGAAACGGACTTGTGTTGGGCGCCACGGTGAAACATGAGTCATGTTCATCGGGAGGGGTGTGGCGTACCGCAAAACGGGACTCCACAGGATGCTGTTCATCTCCACCGTCGACCTCCTCCAGCCTCCACGGGCTACTGTTCATCCACCGTCGACCTCCTTCCAGCCTCCACCTGCGACTGTTCATCCACGGGCTCCTGTTCATCCAGCCTCCACCGCGCGCTACTCCATCGGCTACTGTTCAACCACCCCTCCACCGTCTACTGTTCATCCAGCCCTCCACACCACGGGGTCCTGTTCATCTAGAGGCAATGCCACCGCTCACTGTTCATCCAAACCCCCCTGCAACGCTCACTGTTCATCCAGAGAGGCAACATCCATCGACTTCAGTTAGCAGCAGTAGCGAAGGAATCGCTCGACCGGGTTCAGTTAACAGCCATCGATCGATCGCTCGGGTTCAGTAACGCGTAGCCTGCAGTGCAATCGCTCGGGTTGATTAGAGCCCAACGCCTCGCTTCGGGTTGATTAGAGCTAACGCCGCACACACGCAGCGACGTGTATGAGAAAGCAGCGCATCGCTCGCCCCGACCTCCCACGAGAACAGGAACTCCCCAAAATTTTCCTCGCCCTCGCTTCTACCATGGTTTTTTCCGTCATGGATGGCCCAAAGAATGTCATGTAGCTGCGTCTCCGGCCCACCCAGGACGAAAAGCCCATTTTCTGTCATGATTTTTTGTCATAGAAGTAGGAGCCCACCACATCTATGATGATACCGGGTTTTGTCACAATTATCGTCATAGAAGTGTCATATGTATGACAAAAAAAAATCGGTCGCCCCAAAATGTCACGGATGTGTCTTTTTTTTGTAATGCATGTTAATGGTAATGAGCATACGGTACACTTCCCGAGGAAACAACCTCAAGTCCACAGTATCAATTCTATTGGAAAAACTTCAACGATTATTATTGGAGGTTTTGAATTTCCTCTCCCTACTGTCAAGAAGAAGTATGATATTCTTATTGTTGGGGACGTGCATATCCCCGTTGAGGTAACCTAGTGTTATTCGAAAATTCTTCGGTTTCATGCAATTCGGAAAGAGTTTGTTAACAAGACTTGATCAACCTTATTAGTGGATTCCTTTTGATGAGCATGAGATGGATGAAGTTAGAAAGCACAACTCTTTGTACCCTCCTTTTACTTTCTGTTATTTAGATTTAATAAAGCAAAAATAGTATTTTCTGTCTGTTTCTGAATTATTCTTGCAATAAAAATTACCCCAAAAATAAAAATTCTCCAAATGTCCTGAAATTGAAATATGATTTTTTGTGGAATATTTCAGAATATCTGGCAGTGAGAACATACCAGAGGGGGCCACCATCTGGCCACGAGGGTCCAGGGCGCGCCCACCCCCCCTGGGGTGCGCCCCTGCCTCGTGGGCCCCATGTGGCCCCCCTCCACTTATTCCTGCACCCACACACTTCGTCTTCCTCCAGAAAAAATCACCACACAGCTCAAACCCGTGTTCTAGCTCGTTTTGCTGCGATTTTCGGTCTCCTTGCTCAAAGCTCCATTCACAAAAATGCTTTGGGGGATTGTTCTTCGGTATGTGACTCCTCCAATGGTCCAATTAGTTTTTGTTCTAGTGCTTTATTTATTGCAAATTTTTGCTGCTTTGGTGACCCTGTTCTTGAGCTTGGATGTCAAATTTATTCGCTCCCAAGTAGTTCTAATGCATGATATAGTCTCTAGGCACTTGTGGGAGTAGTTGCTATCAATCTTGGTGAGTTCGGTTCACTATTATTTTGAGTCACTAAAAATTTCAGAAATTTTTCAGAGGAAGAAATATGTTTAGGAAAATGTACCAAGGTGGTTCCTCAAAGAAGCAAGGACCCAGGCTTGCAATACGTGAGCCGGACTATGAACTACCAAGAGAAGCTCAAGTGCAGCCTTGTGAATGGCCGTCAGAAGATTTTATGGTCCAAGCAGGAATTAAGGAGGAATTTGACGCGTATGTGCGTAATGCTGAACTTGAGGGCTTCGTGTCAGATAAGTGCCCCCAATATTACTACCTAACTGATTCCTTTGTGAGAAAGTTCAAATTTACATCATCACGCGGTTCTCACACTGTCCTATTTGATCTTTATGATAAATCTTATACTATGGACTTAGAAGATTTTAATATTGCTTGTAAACTCTCGCAGTGGGGTAATGCTAGTGAACCTCGCAAATCTGAATATAAAGACTTTCTTTCTAGTATAACTGTGGAGGAATCTAGAGAAATCACGCAAGCTACCATAGGGAGCATCCATTTTCCTGCCATACATTATTTTGCTCTCTCTATAGGTAGATGTATTAACGGTAAAGATGAAGCCTGTCACATGTGCGTTCCAGATCTTAGTGTCCTCAAGAGTGCAATATTAGGAGATAAACTATATAACTTGGGGGCTATCGTTGCACGAAGGTTGCATCATAACAGTATAAGTGGAGATTTTTTTGGCGGAATTTATGAAACTCGTGTAGATAATCATCTTGATGTACCCATACATGAAAATGATGTGGAGTTACCTCATGCTTATCTAGATTATAATGCTATGGTTCGCCATCAGTTTGTTGAGAGGAATGAACTGTCCCTCCAGTACCGACAAATCTTTGATAGACGTCGTACTATCCATGTTGCTCTCCCTGCTCCTACTTTCTTTGACTTTCAGGCAAAAATGAGATATGTTATAACCAGGGAGGAGGCGAACGAGTACGAGAGGAGGACGGAGGCAGCTCGCCTCCAAGCTGCAGCTCGTCAGGCAGTAGTTGCTGCATCTTAGTGCAACCCCAGTTACGACTTTGGATATCTGCCAGGCCAGCCGTGGCCCTAGATCATCTTAGGCCAAAAGCCTAATCTTGGGGGAGTACATATTTCTCACCGATATTACATTCATGTTCACACACTTATTCCAGTTATCGGTGCTCATACTTTTTCGTTGTACTATCCATGCTAGTTTATTTTCTTTTCTAAGCTTCTTCGTGTGTGTTTGAATAACCTTAAGAAAAAACAAAAAAATAGTTGTAGTTTTTAGCTAGTTTACTTTCCATGCCTGTAGTAGTAGTAGTAATTAAAAGAAAACCCAAAAATATTTCTTGTTCTTCTTTTCCTTGTTGGGAGCTTTCCCGTGTAAATAGTTTCATTTCTTTTCTTTTCTTTGGTGGTCGAGAGGAGAAGACCATAATGAAAATGTTGAGTGGCTCTCTGATACGTCTCCAACTATCTATAATTTTTGATTGCTCCATGCTATATTATCTACTGTTTTGGACCATATTGGGCTTTATTTTCCACTTTTATATTACTTTTGGGACTAACCTATTAACCGGAGGCCCAGCCCAGAATTGCTGTTTTTTTGCCTATTTCAGTGTTTCGAAGAAACAGAATATCAAACGGAGTCAAAACGGAATGAAACCTTCGGGAACGTGATTTTCTCACCAAATATAACCCAGGAGACTTGGACCCTACGTCAAGAAAGAAAGGAGGTGGGCACGAGGTAGGGGGGCGCGCCCACTCCCCAGGGCGCGCCCTCCACCCTCATGGGCCCCACCTTGCTCCACCGACGTACTTCTTCCTCCTATATATACCTACGTACCCCCAGACGATCAGATAAAGAGCCAAAAACCTAATTCCACCGCCGCAACTTTCTGTATCCACGAGATCCAATCTTGGGGCCTGTTCCGGAGCTCCGCCAGAAGGGGAATCAACCAGGGAGGGCTTCTACATCATCATAGCCCCTCCGATGAAGTGTGAGTAGTTTACCTCAGACCTTCGGGTCCATAGTTACTAGCTAGATGGCTTCTTCTCTCTTTTTGGATCTCAATACAATGTTCTCCCCCTCTCACGTGGAGATATGTTCGATGTAATCTTCTTTTTGCGGTGTGTTTGTTGAGGCCGATAAATTGTGGGTTTATGATCAAGATTATCTATGAGCAATATTTGAATCTTCTCTGAATTCTTTTATGTATGATTGGTTATCTTTGCAAGTCTCTTCGAATTATCCGTTTGGTTTGGCCAACTAGATTGGTAGTTCTTGCAATGGGAGAAGTGCTTAGCTTTGGGTTCAATCTTGCGGTGTCCTTTCCCAGTGATAGTAGGGGAAGCAAGGCATGTATTGTATTGTTGCCATCGAGGATAACAAGATGGGGTTTTTATCATATTGCATGAATTTATCCCTCTACATCATGTCATCTTGCTTAAGGCGTTACTCTGTTTTCATTAACTTAATACTCTAGATGCATGCTGGATAGCGGTCGATGAGTGGAATAATAGTAGTAGATGCAGGCAGGAGTCGGTCTACTTGTCTCGGACGTGATGCCTATATACATGATCATACCTAGATACTCTCATAACTATGCTCAATTCTGTCAATTGCTCAACAGTAATTCGTTCACCCACCGTAAAATACTTATGCTCTTGAGAGAAGCCACTAGTGAAATCTATGGCCCCCGGGGTCTATTCTCTATCATATTAATCATCCACCACTTTATTATTGCTTTGCTTTTTTACTTTGCTTTTTATTTTACTTTGCATCTTTATACCAAAAATACCAAAAATATTATCTATCATCTCTATCAGATCTCACTCTCGTAAGTGACCGTGAAGGGATTGACAACCCCTAATCACGTTGGTTGCGTTGTGCTATTTGTTTTGTGTAGGTACGAGGGACTCGCGCGTGGCCTCCTACTGGATTGATACCTTGGTTCTCAAAAATTGAGGGAAATACTTATGCTACTTTGCTGCATCATCCTCTCCTCTTCGGGGAATCCAACGCAAGCTCAAGAGGTAGCAAGAAGAATTTCTGGCGCCGTTGCCGGGGAGTCTACGCAAAAGTCAACATACCAAGTACCCATCACAATCCCTTATCTCTCGCATTACATTATTTGCCATTTGCCTCTCGTTTTACTCTCCCCCACTTCACCCTTGCCGTTTTATTCGCCCTCTATTTTCCGTTCGCCTCTTTTTCATTTGCTTTTTGGTTGCTCGTGTGTTGGATTGCTTGCTTGTCACGATGGCTCAAGATAAAACCAAATTGTGTGACTTTACCAATACCAAAAATAATGATTTCCTTAGCACTCCGATTGCTCCTCTTGCCAATATTGAATCTTCTGAAATCAATACTGCTTTATTGAGTCTTGTTATGAAAGATCAATTAACCGGCCTTCCTAGTGAAGATGCCGCTACTCATCTAAATAGCTTCGTTGATTTATGTGATATGCAAAAGAAGAGGGATGTTGACAATGATGTTGTTAAATTGAAGCTATTTCCTTTTTCTCTTAGAGATCGTGATAAAGCTTGGTTTTCGTCTTTGCCTAAAAATAGTATTGATTCTTTTAACAAGTGCAAAGATGCTTTTATCTCTAAGTATTTTCCTCCCGCTAAGATCATCTCTCTTAGAAATGATATTATGAATTTTAAGCAACTTGATCATGAACATGTTGCACAAGCTTGGGAGAGGTTGAAATTAATGATACGTAATTGCCCTACTCATGGTTTGAATTTGTGGATGATTATACAAAAATTTATGCGGATTGAATTTTGCTTCTAGAAATCTTTTAGATTCGGCCATGGAGGCACTTTTATGGAAATCACTTTAGGAGAAGCTACTAAACTCCTAGATAATATTATGGTTAATTATTCTCAATGGCACACTAAAGATCTACTAATAAAAAAGTGCATGCGATAGAAGAAATTAATGTTTTGAGTAGAAAGATGGATGAACTTATGAAATTATTTGCTACTAAGAGTGTTTCTTCTGATCCTAATGATATGCCTTTGTCTACTTTGATTGAGAATAATAATGAATCTATGGATGTGAATTTTGTTGGTAGGAATAATTTTGGTAACAACGCGTATAGAGGAAACTTTAATCCTAGGCCTTATCCTAGTAATCCCTCTAATAATTATGGAAATTCCTACAACAACTCTTATGGAAATTTTAATAAGATGCCCTCTGAATTTGAGACTAGTGTTAAAGAGTTTATGAATTCGCAAAAGAATTTTAATGCTTTTCTTGAGGAAAAATTGCTTAAAGTTGATGAATTGGCTAGGAACGTTGATAGAATTTCTCTTGATGTTGATTCTTTAAAGCTTAGATCTATTCCTCCTAAGCATGATATCAATGAGTCTCTCAAAGCTATGAGAATTTCCATTAATGAGTGCAAGGAAAGAACCGCTAGGATGCGTGCTACGAAAGATGCCTTTATTAAAGCGTGTTCTTCCAATTTCCATGAAAATAAAGATGAAGATCTAAAAGTTATTGATGTATCCCCTATCAAATCTTTGTTTTGCAATATTAATCTTGATAATGATGAGACTTAATATGATCCACCTTTACCTAGAAGGCGTTCCAAAAATTCGGAGTTTTTAGATCTTGATGCTAAAATCGATAGAAGTGGGATTGAAGAAATCAAAACCCTAGATGTTGCTAAACCCACTATTTTGGATTTCAAGGAATTTAATTATGAAAGTTGCTCTTTAATTGATTGTATTTCCTTGTTGCAATCCGTGCTAAATTCTCCTCATGCTTATAGTCAAAATAAAGCATTCACTAAACATATCGTTGATGCCTTGATGCAATCTTATGAAGAAAAACTTGAGTTGGAAGTTTCTATCCCTAGAAAACTCTATGATGAATGGGAACCAACTACTAAAATTAAGATAAAGGATCATGAGTTTTATGCTTTATGTGATTTGGGTGCTAGTGTCTCCACTATTCCCAAAACTTTGTGCGATTTGCTAGATTTCCGCGATTTTGATGATTGCTCTCTAAACTTGCACCTTGCGGATTCCACTATTAAGAAACCTATGGGAAGAATTAATGATGTTATTATTGTTGCAAATAGGAATTATGTGCCCGTAGATTTTATCGTTCTTGATATAGATTGCAATCCTTCATGTCCTATTATTCTTGGTAGACCTTTCCTTAGAACGATTGGTGCAATTATTGATATGAAGGAAGGGAATATTAGGTTCCAATTTCCGTTAAGGAAAGGCATGGAACACTTCCCTAGAAAGAAAATAAAATTACCATATTAATCTATCATGAGAGATACCTATGGTTTGCCTACCAAAGATGGCAATACCTAGATCTATCCTTGCTTTTATGCCTAGCTAAGGGCGTTAAACGATAGCGCTTGTTGGGAGGCAACCCAATTTTATTTTTAGTTTTTTTTGCTTTTGCTTCTGTTTAGGATGTTCTAGCCTCTGGTTATATGTGTCTTTATGTTTTAATTAGTGTTTGTGCCAAGTTAAACCTATAGGATCTTCTTGGATGATAGTTGTTTGATCTTGCTGTAATTTCCAGAAACTTTCTGTTCACGAAAACAATTGTTAAAAATCACCAGAACGTTATAAAATAGTGATTCCAATTGCTTCTGATCAATAAACAAATTGCCTAGGTCTTCCTATTTTGTCTAATTTTTTGGAGTTCCAGAAGTTTGCGTTAGTTACAGATTACTACAGACTGTTCTGTTTTTGACAGATTCTATTTTTCGTGTGTTGTTTGCTTATTTTGATGAATCTATGGCTAGTAAAATAGTTTATAAACCATAGAGAAGTTGGAATACAGTAGTTTTAACACCAATATAAATAAATAATGAGTTAATTACAGTACCTTGAAGTGGTATTTTGTTTTCTTTCGCTAACGGAGCTCACAAGATTTCTGTTGAGTTTTGTGTTGTGAAGTTTTCAAGTTTTGGGTGAAAGATTTTTGATGGATTATGGAACAAGGAGTGGCAACAGCATAAGCTTGGGGATGCCCATTGCACCCCCAAGATAATATAAGGACACCAAAAAGCCAAAGCTTGGGGATGCCCCGGAAGGCATCCCCTCTTTCGTCTACTTCCATCGGTAACTTTACTTGGAGCTATATTTTTATTCACCACATGATATGTGTTTTGCTTGGAGCGTCTTGTATGATTTGAGTCTTTGTTTTTTAGTTTACCACAATCATCCTTGCTGTACACACCTTTTGAGAGAGCCATACATGATTTGGAATTTGTTAGAATACTCTATGTGCTTCACTTATATCTTTTGAGCTATATAGTTTTGCTCTAGTGCTTCACTTATATCTTTTAGAGCACAGTGGTGGATTTGTTGTATAGAAACTATTGATCTCTCATGCTTCACTTAGATTATTTTTATAGTATTAAATAGCATGGTAATTTGCTTAAATAATCCTAATACACTTGGTATTCAAGATTTGTAAAACTTTCTTATGAGTGCGTTGAATACTATGAGAAGTTTGATGCTTGATAATTGTTTTGAGATATGAAGATGGTGATATTAGAGTCATGCTAGTTGAGTAGTTGTGAATTTGAGAAATACTTGTGTTAAAGTTTGTGGTTCCCGTAGCATGCACGTATGGTGAACCGTTATGTGATGAAGTCGGAGCATGATTTATTTATTGATTGTCTTCCTTATGAGTGGCGGTCGGGGACGAGCGATGGTATTTTCCTACCAATCTATCCCCCTAGGAGCATGCGCTTAATACTTTGCTTTGATAACTTGTATATTTTTGCAATAAGTATATGAGTTCTTTATGACTAATGTTGAGTCCATGGATTATACGTACTCTCACCTTTCCACCATTGCTAGCCTCTCTAGTACCGCGCAACTTTCGCCGGTGTAATACACCCACCATATACCTTCCTCAAAACAGCCACCATACCTACCTATTATGGAATTTACATGGCCATTCCGAGATATATTTTCACGCAACATTCCACCGTTCCGTTTATTATGACACGCTCCATCATTGTCATGTTGCTTAGCATGATCATGTAGTTGACATCATATTTGTGGCATAGCCACCGTTCATAATTCTTTCATACATGTCACTCATGAATCATTGCATATCCCGGTACACTGCCGGAGGCATACACATAGAGTCATATTTTGTTCTAAGTATCGAGTTGTAATTGTTGAGTTGTAAGTAAATAAAAGTGTGATGATCATCATTTTTAGAGCATTGTCCCAAGTGAGGAAAGGATGATGGAGACTATGATTCCCCCATAAGTCGGGATGAGACTCCGGACGAAAAAAAAAGAATAGAGGCCATAAAAAAAGAGAAAAGGCCCAAAAAAATGAGAGAAAAAGAGAGAAGGGACAATGCTACTATCCTTTTACCACACTTGTGCTTCAAAGTAGCACCATGATCTTCATGATAGAGAGTCTCTCATTTTGTCACCTTCATATACTAGTGGGAATTTTTCATTATAGAACTTGGCTTGTATATTCCAATGATGGGCTTCCTCAAATTTCCCTAGGTCTTCGTGAGCAAGCGAGTTGGATGCACACCCACTTAGTTTCTTTTGTTGAGCTTTCATATACTTATAGCTCTAGTGCATCCGTTGCATGGCAATCCCTACTCACTCACATTGATATCTATTGATGGGCATCTCCATAGCCCGTCGATACGCCTAGTTGATGTGAGACTATCTTCTCCCTTTTTGTCTTCTCCACAACCACCCTTCTATTACACCCATAGTGCTATATCCATGGCTCACGCTCATGTATTGCGTGAAGATTGAAAAAGTTTTGAGAATGTCAAAAGTATGAAACAATTGCTTGGCTTGTCATCGGGGTTGTGCATGATTTAAATACTTTGTGTGGTGAAGATAGACCATAGCCAGACTATATGATTTTGTAGGGATAACTTTCTTTGGCCATGTTATTTTGAGAAG